>JABUQX010011626.1:27500-48810 GCA_015478945.1 Trachelipus rathkii | reverse complement strand
AGATCACTTTTATATAACTCTGCCTTCTTCAGCATCATTGGATTTACATCCTGATAATAAAATTCCTCGGATTTTACAACTGTGTTAATGAATCCTAACAACTTGAAAGAGAGGTATACGAAGTAGGATTATGTGAAATTGATATTTAAATACGGACATAAAAATTTACCTTCCACAATCTATTCTGGACAATGTGGTGTACAGAATGTAGAATGTGTTAAAAAACTCATATCTACAAGTGAAAGATACTCGTTGGATCTGAAAAGGACTACAATTTGCTACAAAGCTGAATACGACTGACATTTGGTACAAAAGATACTTCTTTGAAGGAATTTGCTCTGCGGAGGCAATACTTTTAATCGGTACCTGCTATTTTTAGTTATTTAAACGATCTCTTTATATGAGTATTATGTGTAAGGATTTGGTATACAAAACTGATATGCGTACTTATGAAGATAAGTAATAATATCTTTAAGATCAAAAGTAAGGTAAACCTGCGAGGACCGTGATATGTGTTTTTCTCGAAGATCCACCGTGCGCAGCGAAAACATATCGTAAAGCGGTATTGGTGTAGCTGATATACTGTTTCATATATCCCTACGTTGTGAGAGGGTTAATACTATCTGTGGAGAATAACCCCATGACTCCACATTGAACAAAAAAAGATGAAGCCGACCGAGTACTGCATATATAGCATGTACCCCATTCCCGAGATTGCTCAACCACCCAGGTATGGCTTATGTATATACAAATATAATTGATCATCAATATGTAGGTAATACTAAAGCTCCTTTTTTAAGAGTAGTATATTTTCCCAAAGAGAGTAAAGTTATAACATTCCCTAATGTTCATTATCTACCTCTGAATAGATCAAATTTTGACTCTGTACGCGTGCATATAAAAGATGTAGAAGGAAATCCCTTCCCTTTACATACGGAGCATTGTTATGCAAAGTTCATATTAGAAAGAACAGATGCAGTAATTACAGCATAATGGATTATATATAGAGGTGTAGTCAGATATATTTTTTCATTCATTAACATACTCTCACAGTGTAAAGACAGTATAAGAAAGACACTCCTGTAATAATGGACGAAGAAAGGGTATTCAGGAGGATCAAAAATGCAGAGGGGGTATGCCTTTGGTGGGATTTTTTGCCAACTATGGAGAATGCAAGCATACGCGGAAATTATTGCGCCTGCCGGGCGACGCGCGTCGGTTACGCTCGGTAATATTGCACTGCGGCGCACGCGGCGGTGAATACGCGAAATATTGCGCCTGCGGGCGCGTCGCGTGGCGAGTTAACGCCGGTCATAATTGCGCCTGCGGGCGGCGGCCGGCGGATTTCGCGGCTGGCTGACCTGCGGACGCGGACTCGGAATACGTTTAGGCGTTCACTGCCCCAAAATGTGTTAACTCTTTAGATATATATCTGATCGTGCTATAAGTGTCATAAAAGACTAACTCATAGTAGGAAGCATCCTAGCAACTTGTAATATGCACCAATCGATTCCTAATACCTTATAACCTAGGGGTAGGCACCAATATTAGGGCTATTCTAGGCTCAGGAGAGGCTAGAAAAAGCTTGAAAAAAAGTTGGCACTCAGTTGGAACATTGGCACTCAGTTGGCACTATGTGCACTCACTTGGCACTCATGCACTCAGCTTGAAGTCATTGGCACTCATTGGCCTCACTGTGGCACTCACTGGCAACTCATCTAATACTCAATAGAACACTATATAGAACACTCCTAGACACTTCTTACGGATGATGGGAACCATCGAAAAATGTACTGAACCATCAAAATGCACTGAACCATCAATAATGCTGAGTCATCAAAGAGACATCATCACCCAAGTTGAGCATCAAACGATGACCGACAAAGATAGACGTCATCAAAGTTGAGCCATAAAAAAAGTTGAGCCATCAAAGCTGAGCCACCAAAGCTAAGTCATTAAAGTTGAGGCATCTAAAGCCGAGTCATATCAAACATATCGAGTGTGTGATGGTGTGTGTGTGGAGTGTGTGTATGTGGGTGTGTGCGTAAGTGTCTATGGGGGAGTGTAAGTGTGTGTGTGTATAAGTGTGTCAACGGGTTCGCAATATATATATATAATATATATATTAATATTATATTATATAATATATATATATATATATATTATATATATATATAATATATATATATATATATATATATATCATATATATATATATTACAACAGATCACATATAATATATATATATATATATATTTTACGTAGCCAGTGTGTTTGTACGTGTGTGTGTGTGTGTGTGTGTGTGTGTAGGGGTAGGTGTGAGGGTGGATGGAAATAAGTTAGGACAGATCCATACAGGTCAGGTACCTACATGACCTCATGTTGGGACAGTTACCTTACAAAGCAAGGGGCAGGTACCTAGATGAGTTCAATATTGACCACTTATCCCTAAACAGACCTTTAAGAATGGTCAATTTCAGGCCTTGATACGGTATCAAGGCCGAAATATCAAGGCCAAAACCGAAATATCAAGGCCAAAACATCAAAAAAGGGGCTACGCCCCTAAAGGGGGGCAAAACTAGGGGGGAGGTACGTACGACGGTTGCTACGCAACCGTCTGGCGCAACCCTTCTTCGAAGGGTTGCCTAAATCAAGGTCTCAAAATTGTACCGTAGAATACAAAAGCCGGGCTCCAGTTTCCCCTTGCTAAAACTAACAGCGTTTGCTAGAATCATCTGATTCGTTAATAATCGATAAAAGAAATAAAAATTATCGAAAGGAAACTTTTACTATCGACATATAAATAATCGGAAATATATATATATATTATATATTATATATATTTATTTTATATATATAACTATTTATATATATATATAATATAATATATAATATATTAATAGTATATTATATATTATATATATAATATTATATATATATATATATATATATATATATATATATATATATATATATATATTATATATATATATATATATATATATTATATATATATATATATATATATATATATATACTATATATTATTTCTTTCTTTCTTTCTTCACCTTCCTCTTTGCCCCAGATTGGGGGGTAAAGTGCTGTACAAGCATCGGAAAAAAGCAGTAGAAGAGACCATGACAAACGTCGAAAAGAAAGCCCGCCTTATCGGTGCTTTTGTACCAATTAATTAGTGAAGAGCTCGTCACAGAACAGAAAATCCACCTAGAGCATCATGGGACCGCGACGGACCCTCACTCACTAAATCGTCAATGTAAGGGTTCTTCCCCTGGCCAGGTGGCCACAACCATGACACCCCAACAAAACCCCGGCCATTCTTCTCCTTCATTGCACCTTATATCTCGCCTCTGCAAACTACATTTCTCTCCTTCAGACATTTCGTTCACCGATTCAATCCACTTTTCTCTTCGATCTCCAGGCGGTGCGGTATCCTCAACACACTCACCACTATACATCCGCTTAACCAACCTACTATCAGTTCATGCCTTTCCACTGACCCAAACCATCTCACATACTTTCATTTATTCTCTCATTTACCCCTTTCTTCCACACCAACACAAACTCCTCTAATCGTTCATTCCTCTCTTTATACAATTCATTCTCCCACTTAGCACGCCCCTTAAGATTGGCCATCTTGAACACTTTGAACTTTAGATCTATACTTCTTATCTCCAGACCATAGTCTCACTACCATACAAATAACACAGGGTAAACACCATACCTCATGTAGAAGACCCTTAAGCACACTCAAGACTTAGTCCCTTTGCATTCACCAACGGATTTAATTGCAACCAGCCACCCTTCCTGCCATTCACAAACTTCCTACTCTAAACTCTGCATCGTCCGTTCCTTCTCATCCCAACATATACCCTAAATATTTAAACTCAGACACTTGTTCTCAGCTGCGTCACCATTTAACATAACTTTCACACTGGAGTGTACCTCACTCCCACAACCATACCTTACTCTTATCCACGTTTACTTTCAAGCCCTCCTTTTACACACACCCTGCCAAATATCTCTATCAATCCTCTCTCAAACTCTCTTTCAGATTCGCCACACAGAACAAATCATCCGCATTAATAAGGTAGGGCCTCCACTCATCTCATTTCTCCACCATTCTAACACGCCATTTCCTGCCTATCCCACCTCAATTCTTCATAACCGATCATATACAAATTGAAATAACAAGGAGACATAACACAACCCTGTCTTACTCCGCTATTAATCCTAAACGAATCACCATTGAACACCATTTTTTCTAACACACGCTTCACTAGTCGTTCAATACAAGCTTTTGATTCCATTCAGAAAGCCTACCACCAACACCAGTATATCTTAATACACCTGCCATTACGCTTCCCTATTAACTCTATCATACCGCCTGTGCTGCAAATCCATAAAACCTGAAATACAATTTATTTCTTCTTCTCCCTCATTTCTCATCATTTGTTTTCAATGTAAAGATTTGACACACATCCCTACCACTCCTAAACGCACCTTGTTCGTCACCAATCAGTCCTTACGTCACTCGACGCACTCTTTCGACCAAAATACAGCATATACCTTCCCTACAACACTCAAGTAAACTTTATTCCCCTATAATTCTACAGTTCCCTTTATCCCTTACCCTTATAAAGGGTACTATTACCGCTGCTCCTCAATCCTTGGAAAACTATTACCCGCTCCATAACGCTTTATTACACAACTTCCAAATCCAATTCATCACCATCTCGCCCTCCCTTCTGATCATTTCATGAGTAATTTCATCTATACCTGGATTTACCATTCTTCAAACTTTGCTCACCTACCCCAATTACTCCTCGCTTTACTAATTAACCTCATCCCCAAAATACCGATTCCTTCTTGGCACATCAAAACCACACAACGTTCAGCATAACCCTCATTCATTCTGTTAATATTGTGCAGATTTTTTCCGAAGTGATTCTTTCCACACTCCCCTCACATCCATTCATCAGTTACAAAAGCACCATCCCTATTTCATTATTCTATGCAAATTCCCTTATTCTCATTCTTAACCTTTCCGCTTCCTTCCAGAAGAGCTTCCTATTTCCCTGTATGTCCTCATTCATCCTCCTTCCAATGTTTTCATTTACCTCGTTTTCTCCTACGTATACACTTTTAGTATTTCTTTTTCCTCCTTATATAATTCCAAGCATCTTTCATTTGTAAATCTTCATCATTTGCTTTTAGTTACATTCACCCACGCTTCTTTTTTACCTTTAAGCGCTTGCATCACCTCTTCTTCCACCATTCGCTGTTAAAATTCTTTACTTCCTACTTTAAGACATCCACACACTTCCTATTGCCACTACTAACAATTGTTTCCTTCATTTGCCCCCAGATTTGCTCAGTAATCAACTTGTTCACATTCAACCGTTTTTCTCTAGCGAGCGCTCTTACATAGTTATCCTTATTATCTTGCCACTTAACTTCTCACTCTTATGTTATTTTACTTCCTTTCGTATCATCTTCCTCTCCATTCAGCCCCCACTAACTTAATTTTCATAGAACAACATAATGATCCGAAATCCCATTCCTTAACCCCTACAATGATATATATATTTTTTATATATATATATATTTATGTTTATAATATATATATATATATATATATATATATTTATATATATATATTATATATATATATATATATATATATAATAATATATCTAAATATATATATATATATATATATATCATATATATATATATATATATACTATATATATATCTAGTAGTTTTAGGGACATCCAGCGTCGGTAACCCGTTATTGCTCCGAAACTGTTAAGAGGCGAATCGTATTGAAACTTTGTATATAGGGTATCCAAACGTTAAACTGCAAGTTTTCAAGTCTCTAGGTTATATATAGGGGGTACCTCCCCCCGAGAGCGTAGCTGAAATAATCGGGTTACGCCCTTTTGACGCTTCCGAATGAACGAGTTCGGTTAGGCCTAAAGCCTCTCAATCGAACCAGGTGTTCGATTGACCAACCGGACTACCGTTATTTTTTATTATTATTATTATTGATTATTATTATTATTATTATTATTATTATTATTATTATTATTATTATTATTATTATTATTATTATTATTATTATTATTATTATTATTATTATTATTATTATATATTATTATTATTATTATTATTATTATTATTATTACGAAGAATCGATTGGGAATCGATTCTGGTCGAAACGATTCCCTAAGAGAATCATTTTTTACTCACTCCAACTTGACTCCGGCTCCGGCTCCGACTCGGCTCCGCTCCGACTCCGACTCTGGCTCCGACTCCGACTCCGACTCCGTGCCGACATGAATAATCGATTCTCGAAGGGAATCGTTTATGATTCGAAAATCGATTCCTGACTGGAATCGATTTTTAGGCTCTGCTCACGGCGGCGCCTATTGGTTCCGCTATATATCTACATGAGTTAGACGTTATCATATTCGGGGTTAAAATTTGGGAGGGGGGTTATATGCGTTTACGTAACCTCGTCGTAGACGATTGTTCCGTTCCACCCGTGGGCCCCCCGAAGTGGGCCCACCCCCTCAAAAATCGAAATGCTTCGTAGAAGGACTTGAAATTTTGGTGAAGAGGATTCAGAGTTGAATTTTTAGAAGGGTTGGTATCGGAATCTGAGGAGTTGACATCAGCACCGGTTGCTGGAGCCGATGCGGTGCCGAGTTAATAAACATTTGTATAACAACAATGAGTAGTGTCCTTATATAGGGTTATCGAACCCGTAGATCTCGACATATGACGGTTATAATGTTCGTATATTGTGCTTCTAGGACCCCCCACGGCATGGTCCCGATGACAAGAAGGATAGAGAAGGAAAAAAAGAGAATAAATGGGAAGAAGAAGATGAAGGCAAATAAGGAAGTGAAAATATGGGAGAAAGGAATCTGACGTCAGATGAGTAGGAGTTGAAGCTTACCGGTGTGGCTCCGTGCGGTGCCGATGTTAATAAATAATTTGTGTGATGATACAATATTGTGTCCGTTATCTTTACCCGCTTTTGTGTAATATTTCTAAAATAAATAACATTACCTGTCAAGAAAAAAAAATATAAATAAATAAATTAATTCTTATTCTTTTTAGTTTATAACTTACAAATTAACGTTTTTACATACCCTAAGCAGTAAATCAGTAAATCAAATAGCCCTCATCACCCATTTCTGTGAATTCCTATGTGATCTATTGATCTTTGATTCAAGTAGTCATTTTTTAATAAAATTGTCATGTTTTAACATACCCTAAATCAGTAAATCAGTAGATCAAACCACCATCCAATCACCCTCCTGTCCATCCGTGATCTATTGATCTACTGATTCAAGTAATATTTTTTAGTAAAATTGTCATGTGTTTACATACACTAAAGCAGTAAATCATGGTAAATCAAACCATCAATCAACCACCCTCATACCCTTCTGTGAATCTATTGATCTATTGATCTGATTGATTCAAGTCATATTTTTTAGTAAAATTGTAATGTTTTACATACCCTAATCAGTAAAACAGTAAATCCAACCATCCCACCCTACCCTTCATACCATCCCACCCTCCCATGATGTATCGATCTATTGATCTATTGTTTCAAGTCACATTTCGAGTATTCATTTTGGATAAAAATAAACAAAAACAAGTCGTTTATAATGATTCAAACCGAATAAGTATGCTAACTAACAAGTTTTCCCATTAATAAAAGCTAACATTAACAATTCACTAAGGTCTAAGAATAATGTACCAACAACAGATCCTAACCACCCCCTTTTAAACCGAACAAACGTTTTAAAATTAACCTAGTCCACACTTAACAATAGTAAAGTAGCTATGCATAGAATAAACAAAACGTAAACCTATGCACATTTTTTGTCAAAGCATATCGTCTAACATAACAATGTTAATTTTAGATTAACATGGTATTTTAACAAAAAGTTATCATAACCTTGTTTAATTATCATACTGATTCCACGGAATATATGCTAACGTAACAAAGTTTTCACATATTAAGCTTACTAGCATTCATCACTGAACAATGAATATTAATGCACAATGCAAGACCTGACACACCTTAAACAATGAATAACTGTTAACGTTAACAGAAGTTCCACACTACAACAGTAAAGTAACTGAACAATAGCATGACAAAGACGTAACCTATTCGAACTTTGTCAAGCATATCTCTAACATAACAATGTTAATTTATATTAAGATGGTAATATAACAAAAATTTATCACAACATGGTTAATTATCATACTGATCAACGAATATACTCTACGTAATAAAGTTTATACATCAATAAAGCAATAAAGTTAACATGAACTAAGAAAATAATGTACAAAGACCAAACCTAACACAACTTACAAACGAATAAACTTTATCATACACAAAGTTCCACACTTAACACAGTAAAGTAACAACATTGCATGCAAAACGTAAACCTATTTCATACTTTTTCAAGCATATCTCTAACATATTTAAGTTAATTTTTACATTGACACAGTAACATTTAGCAAAAAATGTTTCATAACCTTGTCCGATTATCACATAGACCAACGAACAAAGTTTTTTACATTACCATAGTAATATTTAACAAAAATTCATCATAACCTACTCTAAATATCATATCCACCCACAATAATTGCAAAACATAACAAAAGTTGTATCCAAACATAACATAAAAATAAGTTTTCTTTGATAAAATATCATAGTAAAGTGTATGTTTACCGAATTTTAAAGCAGTAAATCAGTAAAATCAAACCAACCCTCCCCTGTCCCCGCCCTTCCCTACCCACCCGTCCATGACTTTTGACTCTATTATCTAATGATTCAGGTGCACATATCGAGTATTCATTTCGGATAAAACATAGTACAAAAATATAAGTTCTTATATACTAACCAACGAAATATAGCTAACAGTAACATTGTTTACATGTAATAAAGCTAACATAGCTTTACCAGAACTAAGAATAAAATGTACAATGACAAAACCTAACCCACCTTAGCGACGAATAAACTACTAACATTGAACAAGGTTCCTATTAACAACAGAAAAGTAACTACATGCATTACAAACGTAACCAATTCATACTTTTTCCAAGCATCTCTAACATATTAACATTAATTTTACATTGACACAGGTTAATATATAACAAAAATTTACTATAACCTTGTCTAATTATCATACGGACCAACGAATAACTGTAAACGTAACAAGTTTTATCAAACTTAACATAAAAATAAGCTCTTGAATAACAATATCATAGTAAATTGTCAATAGTTTTACTGTTTAAAGCAGTAATCAGTAATAAGTAAAATCACCATTTCAACCCCTCCACCCCTCCGCTCCATACCTTTGATCTATTGATCGGATTGATTAATGTCACATTTCGAGTATTTCATTTGGATAAACATAACACAAAAAATAAGTTATTTATATACTAACCATCGAAGTATATGCTAACGTAACAACGTTTTTGTACATTAATAAGCTAACATAACATAACCTGAAATAAGGATATAATGTACAACGACAAAACTAAAGCACCTTACGTACGAATAACTACTAACATTAACAAACTTTCCACTTACAAACAATTAAAGTACCTAACATTCGGTCAAAACGTAACCTTATTCACACTTTTTCCAGCATATCTCTTAACAATATCAATGTTAATTTTACATAACATGGTAATATTAAACAAAAAGTTTAGCATAACCCTAGTCTAATAGCATCAACTGAACAACGAATATAATGCTTAAACGTAAACAATTTTTTATTCAACTTCGTATTTTAACAAAAGATTTTGCATAACCTCGTCTAATATCATAATCCCAACGAATAATTGCAAAAATAACAAAGTTTTAACCTAAAACATAACATAAAAATAACAAAATTTTATCCGACAATAACATAAAAATAAGTTCTTTGAAAAAATATCACAGTAAAGCGTAATCGTTTACTTGATTTTAGCAGTAAATCAGTTAAATCAGTACAATCCAAACCAACCCATCCCGCCAGTCCCCTACCACCACCCGCTCATGATCTACTGAAACTATTGTTTCAAAGTCATATCTTCGAGCTTATCATTTTGGATGAAACAAATACTAAAAATAAGTTTTTCTTATATAACTTAACCTACGAAAATAGCTTACGAACAAAAGATTTAGCATCATAAAAGCTAACATATGTATTAACCTGAACTAAGATATAATGTACAAAGGCAAACCTAAACACCTCGCGTATGAATAATCCGCTAACACCCTGAAAATTCCTACTGTTCAAGGTAAAGTAGCTAACAGTCATACAATACTCGAATATGTTCCCACTTTCCCGCATATCAGCAGCAGGTAAACCGTATTATCTAACAGAATCCCTTAACAAAGACTGACCAATCTATCAAAGATAAAAGCACCTTGACTATGAATTGACAACTATCTTCATCAACAGTGTCAATTTGAACTGAGTGAATAAACGAGACATTAGCAATTCTAGGGCAAACCTAACATTTTACTCAACAAAAACTTAACCTAGGCTCACGTTTCTAAGCACATAATCGTCATTAACACAGTAATATCTTACAAAACTCATCATTTCTCTAACAAATCAGTGTTTAATTTCACACTGTCATAGTAATATTTAACATAACGTACCTACTACGAAAAACAGTTTTCATTAACCAAGAGTATCTAAAATATCAACACATCACCTCCCGAGAGAAACCCAAGGGATGCGCCCTTGAAAGGGTGTGAATCCTGCGAGGGGATCACCCCGAAGGGGTTAAGCGGGCATTACCCCTCCGAAGTACCCCCTATATACAACCTAGAGGAGACTTGAAAACTCGCCTGTTGATCAGTTAATACATCAATATTCCTATATACACAGTTTCAATACGATAGCACTAACAGTATTTCGAGAAAAACGGGTACCGACGCGGATGTCCTAATACTACTATATATATATATATATAATATATTATAATATTTATTAATATTATTATAATATATATATATATATATATATATATATATATATAATATATATATATATATATATATATATAATATTTATATATTATATATATATAATATATATAAGTTTAGGTGAGGCATAACGGCATCGATGATCACATACTGTAGGTTAGGCCTCGGTTTACGAACCTACTAGTCTAGGTTATGATAATTTTTGTTAGGTATACACAGTAAATCTATGTATACTTAACTAATCTGTATTAGTAATCCCAAACTAGAAGGGTTCTAACCACCAAGAGGGCCGTTGCTTCACCTAGCCTATTTGGATCGTTGGGTGCCGTGAAACAAACCAACCTAAGATTGATCAACATTACCTTATAATAGAATATAATATATTATATATATATATATATAATAATAATATATATATATATATATATATATATATTAATATATATATATATAATATCTATATATATATATATAATTTATATAATATATATATATATATTATATATATTATAGATATTAAAATTATTTTTTTTGCTTACATAAAATAGTCTGCAGGTTTTCTATTTTATTTTTTTATTAATTATTTACGTACACATTTTCAATATAATAAAATCGTTGATAATCGTTAAAAAATCATTATATCGATAAATAGTAAATATCGATAAATCGATAAGTTGAATCACATTTCGAAGTTATCTTCATCCCTACATGAACGAAATGAAGCCTAATTGTTATGTTTAGTAGCGTTTATTTTTATATTTTTTAGTGAAATATACATGTTAAAGTAATGAATCGTAAAAAAAAAAAAAGAATTATTTTTGATACCTTTTTTTTTATATTAGATGTTTATAGTTTTAATACAATAGTTACGTAAATGTTAGTCACCTCAGCTACCTAATTACCGGGAATTATATCAGAGACACACATTTTTTCTAGCCAGTACAGAATGAACCTTCATTTTAGAGCAAAAAAGACATCAAAGAAATGAAACCAGATTGTGAGAATATGAGAATCAAAATGCTTTGTGAAACCAGATGGTGAAAGAGGCGTGAAGATATACTACGCTCTAAAGAAATGCTTAACCAATAATAGCATGTCAGTCAATTGCCAGGTGAATGTTAAAAAGCAAAAAACATTAGCTTAATTTTAAATAGCATTGGAAACTCATTTTCGATCACTTCAGCTCTGGTTGTAACTTCAAAATTGTTGTGATTGACCTGCAATCTTTCAAAATACCTTCGAACAAAATGTATCGACCTATGTAGTGTAAATGAACAAATAAACACTATAAGAAAAATTATACATCATTTAAGAAAAAAATGTTGATTCTGAGTTTCACGAATTATTCGAAGCTTCCCTGGAATTGACAACTCATGCAAATGTCGAAATAGCAACTATAAGAACAGTTTTTCTCCAGAGACATCGACCCAATCTATTTTCTACAGACCCGGAACTTACTCTCGACTAACAATTTTTATACCTTATTTAGATGACGTGATTTCATCTGGATGAAAGATTTTTAACGCACCAGGACACTGGAATTGTCTGCAGTACCTTAGATCAGTCAAATGTGGCGTTTCATTTGACAAAATTCCACTAGCGTTCAAATTTTCCAGAGACAACTCCATTGGTTCTTACGATGAAGTATTTGTGTAATAGTTGGAAATTATAGAGGCAAAAACGGAGGAGATATAAAAAATGCATAAGTGAGCATGCTCGCCCAATTAGATGAATGGGACGAAAACCTTTTCCCAGATATAGACGTACTTTCTGAAAATACTTGCTGCATTTTCCCCTTTCTTCAGCTTTGGTTGAGCGAAGCTTTTCAAAGCTGAAATTAGCTTAAACGTATTTGATGAACATATCAAATGAAAAATAGATTGAATGAATTTGTTTTACCCTTTAATCATAGATACTTGGATTTAGAAATCATCAACGATTTTGCAGGTTTGGAATGCATGATATTTGGAACTTTGTTCTGCAAAGTCTAGTCATAATATTAAAATATTTTGTTGATTAATTGCAAGCTGAGTTTGTAAATAAAAGCGGGCGTTATTAATCAACGTTACAATATTGGCAAAACTTGCATAACTACAGCATTGTACTGAAATTGTTACTTTTGACGTGCATTTAGGTACACTGATATACAATAGGAAATTTTGTTTTACTAGAAACAGAATTCGCAAAAAATTCTACTTTCTTAAAGAAACATTGATGTTTGTTTAAAAGTTGCATTGTGGGTAGTAAATTTTACCAATCCTTTTATTTCGGGTACAATTTTATATAGAATGAAAAGTTCCAAATATTCTAAGTATTTCGTTGACTCCCTTCTCCCTAGAACGCAGCTGTGTACTATCCACCTTCACAACTCCAGATCCCCTCTGCGAAAAAAAAACGTGCGTTTGCCAAACAGAGACTTCTAAATTGTTCTTTGTTCTTACTAGCTCACTTAACTTTTTGTCTTTGCTCTCCGACTTAGGAGCTCTGTCTCTTTTCTTTTTAAAGAACTACAGGGAGATTTTCTCAATGGAACTGACTACTCTTATTCTACCTCCTTTAGAAGCCTTCGCAGCTAAAGGGGGTGCTGTGGCTTGATAAAAGGTTTGTTAGAATATTGGCAAATATTTCCAATCTCATTTGTTATTTGTTAGGTGGAATTCTCTTCCGGTTCTTGTTGTTAGTACTGACTTTAATCCTCTTCACTTCAAAGTTTGTGACAAAGCTCACCTAAGAAATATACATTAGGAATGAACTTGTGTGGGTAGTAGTATAGGGTGGTAAACTGACAGCCAAACTGAAATCCGGAAGTTGCAAATGCTGCAAAACAACATTTTGCAACATCCGGTTTTTCAAGCTTGACGTGTCAAGGTTAAGGCTTTTAAGGTCGGTGAGGCCGAATTTAAGGTCTGGAAGACCGTTTTCGGAGGTTTTGAACCTGAACTCAAGGGCTTAGCCCCCCAAAAGGGGCGTAGCTCTCCAAAGGGGCATTTTGGTTCCTAGAAGGTTTTAACTGATCGATAGATCATTTTTGATGATTCCAATCAATTTATCGATGTTTTTTTTTTTTTTACCCCGTATTGATGTTTAAATAGTCTTTCTACGTGCTCTAGTTGACTTTTTACATTGAAAAATATAATCGAAGGAAAGTCATTACAATTATTTAAAATTCAGTCGATATATCGGTGTAGTATTAGGACAGATTCGTCGAACCCCAACCTTGAGATCGAGTCATGAAATACTTTCACTTTTCTGCGTATATATATCTACCCGGGTTAGAGTTATCGTACCGTGCTAAATGACCGCGCATTAGGATTGGGTGACGCAACCTCGTCGTAGACGAGGTTACGTATCCGAGCGGCCCCCGGGGGGGCGGGTGCTGCCCTCTAAAAATATGAAATATTCCAAGAAGGCTGAAATTTGGAGAAGGGATTCGGAGCCGGAGCCGGAGTCGGAGTCGGACCCGGATTCGGATTCCGATCCGGCTCCGGTGCTGGCTCCGGTGCGGTGCCAAATTATTAAATATTTGTATAATAATACAATATTTGTATCCTTATATATGTTATTGTACCCGTAGATCTCGAATATGATGGTTATAAGGTCGTAAAGGGTGTCTGGGGCACCCCACGGGAGGGTCCCTCCAGTAGAAATGGACGAAATGCATAAGAGAAGTAAAGGGGTCGGAGTCAGATTGAAGAAGGAAGGAGTCTGAGTCAGAGGAGTCGGAGTTGACAGCGGCACCGGTGCTGAAGCTGGTGCGGTGCTGAGTAAATAAATATTCGTTTAGTCCCATATTGGTGTCAAAATATAAGTTTATAAGGTCGTAAAACTCGAATATGATGGTTGTTAGTTCGTAAAGTGTGGGAACCCCCCGGAGGAGGGGTTCCCAAGCTCTGCAGAGCTCAAAACAGAAGAAGATGGAGGAAGAAGGAAGAGAAAGAAAGAAGGAAGAAGGAAGGAGGAAGGAGGAAGGAGGAAGGAGGAAGGAGGAAGGAGGAAGGAGGAAGGAGGAAGGAGGAAGGATGCATCTTACAAAGATAACCCGTTTTCTAAAGATTGAAGACTGACATTTCTATTTTCAAATCTCGTTTTCTTTTTATAAACATCAACTAAAATATATTGTGTGCTATTTTATTCTTTGTGTTAATTTAAATTTCTTAGCTTTTTCAATTTTCTTATATGTTTTTAAATTTATTTTTATTTTATTTGTTTAAAATACTCAATTTTTACTAAAATTTCTATGCTTTTCATGCTTATAACGTAAAAAATTTGCCTTTTTACACCATCTAAAGCAGTAAATCAGTAAATTAGTAAATCAAACCACCTACCCTACCCTACCCTCCCCACCCCTCTCGTGATCCATTGATCTATTGATTCAAGTCATATTTTGTATAACATAACACAAAACTTTTATTCTTCTTATGTTTTTAACGTAAAATTTTACATTTTTACACACCTTAAAGCAGTAAATCAGTAAATCAAACCCCCCTCCTTCGCACTTTCCTACCCAACTGTGATATATTGATATATTGATCTATTGATTCAAGTCATATTTTTTACCAAAATTTTTATGTTTTACGTACTTTAAAGCAGTAACTCAGTAAATCAGTAAATCAAACACCTTCGCCAGCACCCTCCTGACCATCCATGATCTATTGATCTATTGATCTATTGATTCAAGTCATATTTTGTATAACATAACACAAAACTTTTATTCGTTTTATGTTTATAACGTAAAAAATTTGCATTTTTACATACCCTAAAGCAGTAAATCAGTAAATCAAACCACCCTCCCCTCCCCTCCGCCCCTCCACCTACCACTTATGATTTATTGATCTATTGTTTCAAGTCACATTTCGAGTATCATTTTGGATAAACATAACATGAAAAACAAGTTCTTTATACATTGATCAACGAATATATGCTAACGCAGCTAACGTAACAAAGTTTTCACATTAATAAAGCTAACAGAGCATCACCTGAACTAAGAATATAATGTACAACGACCAACTAGCACACCTTAGGCACAAATAAACGCTGTTAACATTATTAACAAAGTTACACTTAACAACAGTAAAGTAACTAACATAGCATACAAAAACGTAACCTATTCACACTTTGTCAAGTATATCTTTAACGTATCGATGTTAATTTTCCATTAACATGGTAATATTTTTAAAAAATTTATCATACCCTTGTCTAATTATCATACTGATCAACGAATATATGCTAACGTAACAAAGTTTTCACATTGATAAAGCTAACATAATCACCTGAACTAGAATAAAATGTACAACGACAACCTAACACATAAAGCAAGAATAAAGTGCTAACATTAACAAAGTTCCATACTTAACAACAGTAAAGTAACTAACATAGCATTCAAAAACGTAACCTATTCACACTTAGTCAAGCATATCTCTGACATATCAATGTTAATTTTACATTAACATGGTAATATTTAACAAAAAATTATCATAACCTTATCTAATTATCATACAGACCAACGAATATATGCTAACGTAATAAAGTTTTTTACATTAACAGTAATATTTAACAAAAATTTATCATAACCTTACCTAACTATTATAATCTCAACGAATAATTGCAAACATAACAAAGTTTTATCAAACATAGCATAAATAAGTTTTTGAATAAAATATCATAAAAAAGTGTAATAGTTTACTGATCTTAAACGTAAATCAGTAAATCAAACCAAACCACCGCCCTTCCCCCTCCACCCTCCCTCCCTTCCATGATCTATGGATCTATTGATCTATTGATTCAGGTCACATTTCCAGTATCATTTCGGATAAACATAGCATAAAAATAAGTTCTTTATATACTAACCAACGAATATATGCTAACGTAACAAAGTTTTCACATTAATAAAGCTAACATAGCATAGCATGAACTATAGGAATATAATGTACAACGACAAACCCTAACTTTTGCCTTACGCACGAACAAACTACTAACATTAACAAAGTTCCATACTTAACAACAGTAAGTAACTAACACAGCGTACAAAACTTAATCTATTCACACTCATTTTCAAGCATATCTCTAACATATTAATGTTAATTTTACATTAACATGGTAATATTTAACAAAAATTTATCATAACCCTGTCTAATTATCATACTGACCAACGAATATATGCTAACGTAATAAAGTTTTTACATTAATAAAGATTTAACAAAAATTCATTATAACCTTACCTAACTATCCTTAATCCCCAACGAATAATTGCAAACATAACAAGTTTTATCCAAACATAACATAAATAACAAAGGTTTTATCAACATAACGTAAAAATAAGTTCTTTGATTAAAATATCATAGTAAAAAACTTTGTTATGTTTGCAATTATTTATTGGGGATATGATGGTTAGGCAGGTTATGATCGATACATTAAACTCTACTATGTTGGCATAAACTTTGTTTTGTGTAATAAATAGACAGGGTTATATTCATTTTTAAATCTTACCATGTTAATATAAAATTAACACTGATATGTTAGATATATACTGTAAGTAATGGTAGGTTACATTTTATTGCTGTATATTACTGTTGTTAGCATGAACTTTGTTAGCTGTTAATGATTATTCGTGTTAAACTATCGTGCTTGTCTGGATTCAGAGTTATCTGCAGTTACATTATGTCATTGGTGGCAGAACATTTGCCAATGTTTATCAACTCAATGTGACAGAATTATATCCATCGCTCGGAAGGAAGGAAGGAAGGATTGTAAGGATGGTTTTATTTGTTGATTACTGATTTGCGATCTACTAGGATGGTAAGCTATTGCAATTATGATAATTTATTCAAGAACTTGTTTTATTGCTGTTTGGACAAAACTGTTATCGTTTACATTAATCGTTGGCATATGATAGTTGTAAAGTTATGATAAATTTTGTTAAATTATGTTTATGTAAAAAACTTTGTTACGATAGTGATATATATTAAGGTATATGATAAGCCTGATGTTAATGTAAAAATGCTTGATATGGTATATTTAAAAGTGTGTGGAACCCTCTTATGTTAATACTTTACTGTTGCTAAGGCGGAACACTGATTAATGTTCAACAGACCCATTCGGTATTGTGTAGATTGTGTTCCATGTTTGTCGTTTTGCTCCGCAACTGCTAGTTCAGGATATCTTATCTTGCTTTTATTAATGTGAAAACTTCATTTTCTTTCCTCTGACAGTTATAGGCTTATTTTTATGTATGTTCATCCAGTAATTACTCGAAATGTGTACAGATCAATAGATCAGCCGTCCGCCGTCATGGAAGGGAGGGAGGGTGGCTGGAAGGCGGGTTGTGGGGTGGTTTGATTTACCTATTTACTGATTTACTGCTTTAGGATCAGTAAACTATTACACTTTACTATCAAATTGTATTCAAAGAACTTATTTTTATACTATATTTGGATAAAACTTTGTTATGTTTTTACGTTATGAACATAAAAAGAATAAAAGTTTTGTGTTATGTTATACAAAATATGACTTGAATCAATAGATCAATAGATCATGGATGGTCAGGAGGTGCTGGGGAGGGTGGTTTGATTTATTGATTTTGATTTACTGCTTTAGGGTATGTAAAACATAAAAATTTGGTAAAAAATGTTACTTGAATCAATAGATCAATAGATCACGAGTTTGATTTACTAATTTACTGATTTACTACTTTAGATGGTGTAAAAACTCAAAAGTTTTTTTAAGTTATAAGCATGAAAAGCATAAAAATTTTAGTAAAAATTATATTTTTAAACGAAAAAAAAAATAAATTAAAATAAATAAAATATAATAAAAATTTGAAAAATAAAATACAAAATTTAAATTAACACAAAGAATAAAATAGCACACAATATATTTTAGTTGATGTTTCTAAAAAGAAAACGAGATTTGAAAATAGATGTCAGTCTTCAACCTTCAGAAAACGGGTTATCTTTGTAAGATGCATCCTTCTTCCTCCTTCCTCCTTCCTCCTTCCTCCTTCCTCCTTCCTCCTTCCTAATTCCTCCTTCTTCCTTCCTCCATCTTCTTCTGTTTTGCGCTCCGTGCATTTCTTCTGGGGACCCCCCTCCGTCAGACACCCTTTACGAACTTACAACCCTCATATTCGAGTTCTACGACCTTATAAACATATTTTGACACCAATATGGGACTAAACGAATATTTATTTACTCAACACCGCACCGGCTCCAGCACCGGCTCCAGCACCATCATATTCGAGATCTACGGGTTCAATAACATATAAGGACACAAATATTGTATTATTATACAAATATTTAATAACTCGGCACCGCACCGGAGCCAGCACCGGTGCCGGATCCGAATCCGAATCCGAATCCGTGTCCGACTCCGACTCCGGCTCCAGCTCCGGCTCGAATCCTTTCTCCAAATTTCAGCCTTCTACGAACATTTCATATTTTTAAGGCCCTCGGAGGGGAGCGCTCAGTTGCCAACCTCTTACGAATGGTTATGTCTCACCTAAATGCACGGCGCGCAGCCAAATTTTAGCACGGTACGATAACTCTAACCCGGGTAGATATATATACGCAGAAAAGTGAAAGTATTTCATGACTCGATCTCAAGGTTGGGGTTCGACGAATCTATCATAATACTACAACGATATATCAACTGAATTTTAAATAATTGTAATGATTTTCTTTCGATTATATTTTTCAATGCAAAAAGTCAACCAGAGCACGTAGAAAGACAATTTAAACATCAATACGGGGTAAAAAAAAAAAAAAAAAAAAATCGATAAATCGATTGGAATCATCGATCTATCGATCAGTTAAAACCTTCTAGGATCAAAATGCCCCTTTGGGGGCTAAATGAGTTCGGTTCAAAACCTTCGAAAACGTGCTTGCAGACATCTAAAATCGGTCTCGCCGACCTTAAAAACCCTAATCTTGACACGTCAAGCTTGAAAAACCAGATGTTGCAAAATGTTGTTTTGCAACATTTGCAACTTCCGGATTTCAGTTTAGCTGTCAGTTTACCACCCTATACTACTGTGAGTTATTTTATTTTTTATAATCCCTCCTTTAAATTAGGGTTTGACCGTGAGTAATTCGTTAAGTTTAGAAAAAATAATATAATAATATAAAGTTTTGAGACGTTACACTTTCCCATCAATTTAGCTCCTGAAGAACTAAAATTTGGAATGAAAAAAAAAAATTAGTTTCTGAACTAAAATTTTGGAAAGAAAACACACCAACAGAGACTGATCACAAGAGTTGTATACCATCTATCTTTTCTGATGACACTTAAAGCTGCTAAATGATTTATCCTCCATTACTAATATGGCAATTATAGTATTGTGACAAACGATAGGCAAATGGTTGTTTCAGTGCATCTAACTGAATTTTTTAAGTTGATTTGAAATACAAATAAGAATATCTTTCACAATTAGTTTTTTTTATCGTCATCGATGGGTAAAATCCATAAGCTTCAATAGAATATAGAAAATGGTCAAGGTTAAAGACTGCAGAATTTGTTAAAGTTTTCATACTTTTTATTTATTATTTTGTTTATACGCTAATTAACAAATTACTGAACATGTTAAACGTGATTTTCTTAACAAAGTACTAAAATTATTACAAATATATATATATATATATATATATATATATATATATATATATATATTTAAATATATATATATATATATATATAATAATAATATATATGTATATAACTATAAAAATATTGATAAAATAATAATATATATATATATATATATATATATATATATATATATATAATTTAAAGTTTGATGAATTTGGAAAGTAAATGTATAATATATATAATATATAATAATAATATATATATATATATATATATATATATATATATATATATAATAATAAATATATATATAATAATAATAATAATAATATATATATATATGCTATATATATAATATATATATATATATATATATATAATATAATATATATATATATAATAATAATATATATATATATATATATATATATATAATAATATAATATATATATATAATAATATATATATATAATAATAATATATATATATATATATAATTTAAAGTTTTATGAATTTGGAAAGTAAATAATAATAATATACAAAATTATTTCTGATGAGAAAATATAAAATTTTATCAAATTTGTTGTTGCTAATAAAATTTAATAAATAAATTTTAAAATAATATTTTGGCGTGTATTGTGAAAAATTATAATACATTAAAAACATTATATATATATATATATATATATATATATA
>JABUQX010011626.1:17500-22500 GCA_015478945.1 Trachelipus rathkii | reverse complement strand
ACATAAACCAATGATAAACATAAAATACAACGAAATGTCATTTTTTAAACATCTTTAAATGACAAAAAGTCAATGTAAGTTAGCTTCTCTAACTTTTAAATTTATTAATTTTATTTATTTTTGTTATTAGTTTACACGACATTTATTTTATCAAAATTGCTAAAATATTAAAAATAAAATTTATTCCTTGAAAATGTCTGAAGTGTACGGACGAAAGCTTGGTACTATACTTATTAAATCAATTGTTTTATTTTATTCAAGAATAATTTTAAAGAAAATTTCTTCTGTTGAAAGAAATACTTTCAGGAGGCTTGAAAAAGCATCAAAATCATACATTAAAATAAATGCTGATATTGAATAATAATAATAATAATAATAATAATAATAATAATAATAATAATAATAATAATAATAATAATAATAATAATAATAATAATAATAATAATAATAATAATAATAATAATAATAATAATAGTACTTACAATCCGACAAACCGTGAAAACGTTAACTGTCTCTTTAACACAACTTGAATCAGAAAATGGGAAAAAGAAGAAAAAAATTCCAAATCCAAAAACATGGAAAAGCATCGTCAGTAATTTAAGATTTTTAATTTAAGATCAATGAGGAAATAATAATAGCCCTTGATTCTAAAAGACTTAGACATTTTTAAAATATTTATAAAAGAAAAATAACCTATGGTAATGACCCTCATGCTCACCCACTCGCGAATATGAGGACCCAGGGGCAATAGGCAGGGGGAGATTAAAAGTCAAGTTGATATTGTTGGCAAAAAAGGTTGATAAAGTTGACAAATATTCAGCTGCTATTCTGTCATAGAAAATTGTGTTTGGAACCGCGTTTTCGAACAAAAGGTTCTATTAATGGAGGTTGTTTGACTGGATAAAATTAAATTTTCCAAATATTTTCGTAATAAGAAAATTAGAAACTAGAAACCAAATATCGGAACAAAATGTTTTCCACAAACTAAATATTCTCCCCGATTGGAAGGTCAATGAAATTCTTAAGAGAAAGAAGCCTTCCTTAAGATTAATGTTAAAATAATAAAATATTAAATACTAATATTAAAACCAACATTTAAATCCCGTAAACAGTGGTTTCAAAATATCTTTATATATATATATATATATATATATATATATATATATATAAAAATTTATCTATATATATATATATATATATATATATATATATTATATATATATATATATACTATTATATATATATATATATATATAACTCTCTATATATATATATATATATATATATATATATATATATATATATATATATATATATATATATATATATATACTCTCTGCTATATATATATATTAATAATAATAATAATAATATATATATACTGATAAAAATATATATATAATAATAATAATATATATAATATATATATATATATATATAATATATAATATATATATATATATATGTATATAATATATATATATAATATATATATATAATTTATATATATATAATAATATAAGCAATAATAATATATATATATATATAATAATATAATAATAATAATAATATATATAATAATATATAATAATAATAATATATATATATATATATATATATATTATTATATATATAATAATAATAATAATAATATATATATATAATAATAATAATAATATATATGTAATATAATAACAATAATAATATATCATATATAACTAATAACCAATATGTTTGTAATAATAATAGCAATAATATATCTATATATATAATAATATATATGTAATAATATTACCTTTTTATAATATCTAAACAATAATAATAATATATATATATATATATACCTTACCTTTACCTTCTTGCCTCCTGACCACACTGCTTCCAGAATCCCCACCGCCGCTGCCGGCCTCCTCCACAGAACGCCCAGGAATGAGATTTCCCAGATTTCTGGGTTGATAGTTATAGTGAAGGTCTAGTAGGAAATGTGACAGTTTCCGAGTCCTGGTTGCAATTTGAGCAAATATTTGAGGTGGTTTGATTAAGGTTGAATCTATATTTATAGTGTTGTAAATTTGGGTGGTGGCTGCATCTTAGTTTGGCTAAGAATGACTGAATGGTTCTTGGGAGAGAGTTAAATTCAGATGCTATTTCAGGTGGATACTCATTTAGTATATTGTTTGGTTGTCGGCTTCTTAAATAGTTTTCGGTTAGATGTGTGCGGATTTGTTTGGTGTATGAGATGTTGTTTTGTGATGGTGGGATGTTAGTCATAATTTGTTTGTAGAATAATGCTGGAGAAGATGGAGGTTGTTTAAGCCTGATAAATAAGGTTAGAAAGGGAGGTTTGACATGGGTGCTGAGGTGTTTATGCTTCGGCGTAGAATTGAGTGACTATCATTTCTAATTACAGTATTTTTCTATGGGTAGTGTTTTTGTTTCTTCATGCAGATGTTGTTGAGGTGTAGTCGATGTGCATCATGCTATAATTCTAAATGCTTTGCCTTGGGTTATTTGTAGTTTTCTTATATTTCCCTTGGATAGTAATGGGTGCCATGTTGGTGAGGCGTAATTTAGTGTTAGATGGATGAATTATTTTTATGTGGTAGTGGATATATGTTTGTTATTTGTAATGTCAGTGCCGCCTATGGTTCTTAGTATGTTTAGTTTCGTGTTTGCTGATGTTTTTATGTTATATATGTGCTTTGCGAAAGTCAAATGTGTGTCAAATGTTTCGCCAAGGATTTTAGTGTTTTGCTTAGTGGAATAGAGATGTTATTTATGTAGATTTGGGGTGGATAGTACTGAGTTCTCGGTCTGTTGTGATTAGAGTGATAGATGATTTATTTGGTGAAGCGGACATTCTATTGTCGGTCAGCCAAGTTTGAATTTGGTTGATGTATTGTTGGGTCAGATTTATAGCTGTGTTTAGGTTCTGGTGTGTGGTGTGTATGGTGTTGTCATCTGCGTAGGTTGCTATGTTTGTGTGGTCTGTTTGTGATTGTGGTAGATCGGCTGTGAATAAGTTAAATAGGGTGGGGGATAGGATTGCTCCTTGAGGTACGCCGTTTTTAATATTTACTGTACGGGACTTTTTGTTGCTTGTCTGTATCTGAGCTGTTCTCCCTGATAGAAAGTTTGATACCCATTTCTTTAAATTAGTGGGGATATTTGATTCTATTATTTTATGAATTAAATTGTGTTTGGGAACTGTGTCAAAAGCTTTGTTGATGTCAATTGTTATGAGTACTGTTTTGTGAATGGGTTTGAGATTTAAGCTTTTTATTATTGGTTGTGTGATGTTTATGAGGGCTGTTGTGGTTGAGTGGTTTTGTTGGAAACCGTGTTGAAACTTTTGTTTGGAGATGTGTGGTGTTATTTTGCTCAAAATGATCTTTTCTAGTAGTTTACATAGTATGGATAGTAGTGAGGTTGGATGATAGCAAGAGGGTTTTGAGGGGTCTTTCCTGGTTTCAACTTTGGTATGATAATTGCTCCTTTCCAGATGGAGGGGATAAAATGTAATTTGATGAAGCTATTGTATATATGTGCTAAATGAGTTAGTACGTTGTTCCCTAGGTTTTTGAGGTGTATGTTTGAGATGTTGTAAGCAGTCAAAATCTCACACTTCCTCAAAACTGGAAAATCATCAAAGCTCTCAAGAAAATAAAACTTAGCTACGACCCAACAATAGAAATAACCACAATTGACCTAGAAAACATAACAAAGACACTTAAAAACTTACCTGCAACTGGTCCAGACAACATCTCAAACAAGCACCTCAATCACTTAGGGAGCACTGCCTTAACTCAATTAGCACAAATATGTAATAGTTCAATCCGCCTAAATTTCATTCCCCATATCTGGAAAAAAACTATCATTATGTCAAAACCAGGAAAAGACCCCTCTGACTCTTCATCATATCGCCCCATTTCTCTATTACCAACACTACGCAAACTACTAGAAAAAAACATACTAAACAAAATAACTCCACACATCATCAAACACAAATTACAACACGGTTTCAAACAAAACCATTCAACTACAACCGCACTCACAAGCATAATTGAACCCACAATCAACGGCCTAAACTCAAAACCCACTCACAAAACAATAATCATAGCAATTGACATCAACAAAGCTTTTGATACAGTAACTAAACATAACTTGATCCACAAAATAACAAAATCTAACATCCCCAATAACCTAAAGAAATGGATTTCCAATTTCCTATCAGAAAGAACAGCACAAATACAAACAAACAATACAAAATCCAGAACAGTAAACATCAATAACGGAGTACTCCAAGGCGCAATACTGTCCCCACACTATTCAACCTATTCACGGCCGATCTCCCACAACCACAAACAAACCTCACACAACAATACATCAACCAACTTCAAACATGGCTAACAGAAAACAGAATGTCTGCCTCACCAAACAAATCGTCAATTACTTTAATCACCACCGACCACCAACTTGGCACCACACCCCCCCAAGTCTACTTAAATAACAGTGCCATACCCATCAACAAAACTCCCAAAATCCTCGGAGTAAAACTTGACACTCATCTCACCGTCACAAAACACACAGACAACATAATTTCATCTGTAAACAAGAAACTGAACATATTAAGAACCATCGCTGGCATAGATCTCACAAACAATAAACAGACATCCACCACCATATACAAACAATACATTCGTCCGACTCTAAACTACGCCTCTCCAACTTGGCATCCACTACTGACTAAAAACAACATAAAGAAACTCCAAACGACACAAAACAAAGCACTAAGAATCATAGCAAGATGCACACAACTGCACCACAACAACACCTACACGAACAAACCAAAATACTACCCATAGACACACACCTGGGCATGATAGGTATACAATTCTTTACCAAAACTCAAACACCCCAACACCCATGCCACATTGCACTCTCTAACCCCATCCACCACAGACTCAAACAACCTCCTTCTTCACAAGCTGTATATTACA
>JABUQX010011626.1:5000-12500 GCA_015478945.1 Trachelipus rathkii | reverse complement strand
TAACACCTAAGGATAGTATGCTTTTGTTTTACTGTTTTACTGCTTTTATTAACTCATGTTTTACTGCTTTAACTCACTGCTTTACTGCCTTTAACTCTCTGTTTTACTGCTTTAACTTCATATATTTATTAACATTACATACTTTTAAAGCAGTAAATCAGTAAATCAAAGAGGTGTTACCTGACACCAATGGGGATTAGTATGCTTTTGTTTACTGCTTTACTGCTTTAACTCTTGTTTTACTGCTTTAACCATGTTTTACTGCTTTAACTCATGTTTTACTGCTTTAACTCATATGTTTTACTGTTTTAACTCGTATATTTATTAACATTATGTTTTCTTTTATATTTTTTATTTTGTTTTAATACTTTTTATTTTTTTTCTTTTTATATTTTTTTTTTTTTAATATTTTTATTTTTATTCTTTTTATTTTTTTTTTTTTTTTTTTATTCTTTTTATTTTTTATTTTTTTATTTTTATTTTTTTTTTTTTTTTTTTTATTTTTATTATATTATTACTTAGTGCTATTTACTTCATACCTATTGTTTTTATTATCATTTAACACACACACACACACACACACACACACCACACACACACAACACACTTACACTTATACACACATTCACTATGACACTTATACACACATTCACTATGACACTTACATTTACCCATAGACACTTACATTTACACTTATACACACGCAGACCCACTTACACTTATACCACACCCACACACACGCACACTCACTTACACATATAACGTATATTTTATTAAATTTTTTTTTATGTTTTAATTAAACACGTACATTTATATTACTCATTTTCAAATATAACTAAAATTATTTCAAAGTTTCTTAAAACTTCTATAATAAATCAATCATTATCTTTGAACAAAGAATTTATTATTAACTGTTAATACTTTTTGTTTATAAATTTTATAACTATCAAGTTTTAAAATAATTTTTACTAAAATTTTATGAAATTTTATTAAAAACATATATTTTACGTACCTTAAAGCAATAAATCAGTAAATCAGTAAGGTCAGCCCCTAGCACCCCTCTACACCAAGCTATGCCACGTTTTGTTCTATTGACTTACTGCTTTACATCATCTTTAGCCATGTAATAAGTATAAAAATAACAAAATAAGTTCTTCTCTGCTAGCATAACATGTATTTTATCAAAATCATTCTTGGTTTTATTTAAAAATAAACCAATTATTTCACTTTTACATTTATATATTCGCTCAATGTTAACTAAAAATGTTTCAAAGTTTTTTAAATAAATTCGATTCTTCCTATATTATCTATGTACATTGACAATCCACCACGAGAAAACACAACAACCCGCACTCCTTACAGATACGAAACTGACCTCTCTCTGTAAAATGTGTTGAAATAACTACTTTAGGCCTAAATTTAGGATAAGCCTTTTTGTACCCCGGGGCGATTTAGGCCTAATACCAGGTCAAAATATATTTCAAACTGACCTTTTTCTGTAAAATGTGGTGCAACAACTACGTTAGGCCTAAATTTAGGCCTAAATTTAGGATAAACCTTTTTTATATCCAGGCGGATTTAAGCCTAATACCAGATCAAAAGGTAATTCCAGTATAGACAAGAATCGAGAATCAACTTTATAAATATATTTCAAACTGAAACATGCTGGATCGGTAAGATCCTTTAAGCAGGTAAGAAGGAAATGCTTTCCTTTCTTGTGAATGGACGGAGTAATCCTTATCTCTATATGACAGCGCATGTGATTGGTCGAGAATTATTTTATCACTTTTTTGGTTTTAAGGTAGTAATAACCCCCTCAGGGGAGGGCTTCCGGAACCCTCGCTCTTTTATTTGGGTGTCACGGGGGTTCCTCTGCCCTCCCCTAAGGGGTTTTTACATACCTAAAACCAAAAAGCGATAAAATAATTCTCGATCAATCACATGTACCGTCATATAGAGATAAGGATTACTCCGTCCATTCACAAGAAAGGAAAGCATTTCCTTCTTACCTGCTTAAAGGATCTTACCGATCCAGCATGTTTCAGTTTGAAATATATTTATAAAGTTGATTCTCGATTCTTGTCTATACTGGAATTACCTTTTGATCTGGTTTTGGTCTTAATCCGCCAGAAGATAAAAGGTTTATCCTATTTGCGTTGTTGAGGCCTAACGTAGTTGTTGCACCACATTTTACAGAAAAAGGTCAGTTTGAAATATATTTTGACCTGGTATTATGCCTAAATCGCCCCGGGGTACAAAAAGGCTTATCCTAAATTTAGGCCTAAAGTAGTTATTTCAACACATTTTACAGAGAGAGGTCAGTTTCGTATCTGTAAGGAGTGCGGGTTGTTGTGTTTTCTCGTGGTGGATTGTCAATGTACATAGATAATAAAAAGAAAATCGGAATTATTTAAAAAACTTTGAAATATTTTTCGTTAAAAACGCCTGGATAAACATAAATGTAAGTCGAATAATGTTGTTTTTAAATAAAAAACATAGAAAGATTTTATTAAAAACATTTTTTTGTCTATTATGAAAAAACTTATTTTGTTATTTTTATACTTATTACATGGCTAAAGATGATGTAAAGCAGTAAGTCAATAGAACAAAACGTGGCATAGCTTGGTGTAGAGGGGTGCTAGGGGCTGACCTTACTGATTTACTGATTTATTGCTTTAAGGTACGTAAAATATATGTTTTTAATAAAATTTCATAAAATTTTAGTAAAAATTATTTTAAAACTTGATAGTTATAAAATTTATAAACAAAAAGTATTAACAGTTAATAATAAATTCTTTGTTCAAAGATAATGATTGATTTATTATAGAAGTTTTAAGAAACTTTGAAATAATTTTAGTTATAATTGAATGAGTAAGATAAATGTACGTATTTAATTAAAACATAAAAATGTTTCAATAAATTATACGTTATATGTGTAAGTGAGTGTGCGTGTGTGTGGGTGTGGTATAAGTGTAAGTGGGTCTGCGTGTGTATAAGTGTAAATGTAAGTGTCTATGGGTAAATGTAAGTGTCATAGTGAATGTGTGTATAAGTGTCATAGTGAATGTGTGTATAAGTGTAAGTGTGTGTGTGTGTGTGTGTGTGTGTGTGTGTTAAATGATAATAACAATAGGTATGAAGTAAATAGCACTAAGTATAATAATAATAAAAATAAAATAATAATAATAAAATAATAAAAGTAAAATAATAAAAATAAAATAAAAAAGAATAAAAAGAATAAAAATAAAAAAAATAAAAATAAAAAGTATTAAAACAAAATAAAAAATATAAAAAGAATAAAAATAAAAAGTATTAAAACAAAATAAAAAATATAAAAGAAAACATAATGTTAATAAATATACGAGTTAAAACAGTAAAACATATGAGTTAAAGCAGTAAAACATATGAGTTAAAGCAGTAAAACATGAGTTAAAGCAGTTAAAACAAAGAGTTAAAGCAGTAAAGCAGTAAAACCAAAACGCCATATAATCCCCCCTTGGTGTTAGGTCACACCTCTATTGATTTACTGATTTACTGCTTTAAGGTATGTAATGTTAATAAATATATGAGTTAAAGCAGTAAAGCAGAGAGTTAAAGCAGTAAAGCAGAGAGTTAAAGCAGTAAAACATGAGTTAAAGCAGTAAAACAGTAAAACAAAAGCATACTAATCCCTTAGGTGTTAGGTAATAACACCTCTATTGATTTACTGATTTACTGCTTTAAGGTATGTAAAGTATATGTTTTTAATAAAAGTTCGTACAATTGTAGTAAAATAAAATGATTATATATCAGGCACTTTGGCTTTTTCTTCTTACATACAATTTTAAAAATTTATAAATTAAAAAGTATTAAGTAAAAATATAAAAGATGTCTGTAATGAGTTACAGTTTTAGGTTCGCGAAAATTTTTTTAAGATGTCTGTAATGAGTTACAGTTTAGGTTCGCGAAAAATGTTTTAATAAAAAATGTTTAAGTATGAAATAAAAATGAATGACTCATAGTACATTTGAAAAGAAATTCTTTGAAATGTTTAAGTATGAAATAAAAATGAATGACTCATATTATATATATTTTTCATTCCCGCATTCATGGGGCATTAATACTGGGCCTTCAAAGTTGAGGCATCAATGCTGAGGCATTAATGCTGAGGCATCAAAGTTGAGGCATCAAAGTTGAGGCATCAAAATATCGAGTGGGTGAGTGTAAGTGTAAGTGTATCTGTGTGTGTGTGTGAGTGTAAGTGTATATGGGCTAGTGTAAGTGTCTATGGCAAGTGTAAGTGTCTATGGCGAGTGTAAGTGCTTATAAGTGTCATAGTGTATATGTAAGTGTAAGTGTTTATAAGTGTCATAGTGTGTATGTATAAGTGTCATAGTGTGTATGTATGTGTAAGTGCTTATAAGTGTCATAGTGTGTATGTATAAGTGTCATAGTGAATGTGTGTATAAGTGTCATAGTGTATGTGATTATAAGTGACATAGTGAATGTATGTATAAGTGTCATAGTGTGTAAGTATCCTAGGGGTTGTACGTGTGTGTATAAGTAGCCGAGGGTGTGTGTTGTGTGTGTGCGTGTGTGTGTATAAGTGTCATAGTGTGTATGTAAGTGTAAGTGCTTATAAGTGTCATAGTGTGTATGTATAAGTGTCATAGTGAATGTGTGTATAAGGTGTCATAGTGTATGTGTGTAAGTAAATCTGTGTGTGAGTGTAAGTAAATCTGTGTGTGTAAGTAAATCTGTGTGCGTGTGTGTGTGTGTGTGTGTGTGTAAAGTAAATCTGTGTGCGTAAGTAAATCTGTGTGTGAGTGTAAGTAAATCTGTGTGTGTGTGTGATATATGTATGTTTTGTGTGTGTGTGTGTTGTGTGTTGTGTGTGTGTGTGGGGTGGGTGGGGTTTGTGTGTAAGTAAATCTGTGTGAGTGTAAGTAAATCTGTGTGAGTGTAAGTAAATCTGTGTGTGTGTGAGTAAGTAAATCTGTGTGAGTGTAAGTAAATCTGTGTGTGTAAGTAAATCTGTGTGTGTAAGTAAATCTGTGATATATATATATATATAAATATATATATATATATATATATATATATATATAATATATATATATATATATATATATATATATATATATAATATATATATAATATATATTATATATATATTATATATATATTATAATTTATATAAATATATATATATATATATATATATAATATAATATATATACTATATATATATATATATATATTATATATATATATATAATATATATATATATATATAGTTGTAGAGGGCTGAGGCATGTTTGGCGTAGTAAAAGCCACGTGTTAGTTCTCGAGACGAGACCTAATACCAAAAATAAAAAATAACATTGATTCTCGATTTTTGTCTATACTGGAATTACCTTTAACGATAATTAAATATAAAAGTATTCGAAATAAAAATAATTAAAATTCAAATAAAAATGATCAAGTAAAATTTTCGTTATCTCAAATAGGTCTAAATACGGTAAATAAAAAAGTTGTAACTGCCTTCGAAATGGGCCGCAAACGAAAACTGCCCTCTCTCTCTTTCTCTCTCGTCTCTCTCTCTCTCCTCTCTCTCTCTCTCTTCTCTCTCTCCTCTCTCTTCTCTCTCTCTCCTCTCTCTCTCTCTCTCTCTCTCTCTCTTCTCTCTCTCTCTTCGCTCGCTTTGTAGGATGCGCGTGAGGCATGCTTGGCTTTGTGGTTTGACTGGGCAGGTAAAAAGCCACTGGTGTTAGTTCTCGATACGCAGACCTAATTACCAAAGATAAAATAAAAATAAGGAAAAAATTAAGATCGCAAATTAATTAAAATAATTAAAAATAATAAAAAATAATTAAAAATAATTCAAATAAAAATGATAAATATATTCAAAATAAAAATCGTATTTAAATTAATCAATTTCGTAAGAATTCAGTGTAACGTTTCTTTTTGTGATTCCCAAGAAGAGAATAGTTATAACAGAAATTAAAATAAAAATAATAATAAACGTCAATAATTAAAATAATTCAAATAATTAAAATATTAAAAATCAAAATAAAAATGATTCAAGTAAAATTTTCGGTATCTCAAATAGGTGCAAGTAACTGCCTCGATGAAATGCTGCGCACGCATACAAAATCTCTCTCTCTCTCTCCGTCTCTCTCTCTCTTCTCTCGCTCTCTCTCTCTCTCTCTCTCTCTATATATATATATTATACATATATTATATTATATATAATATATATATATATATATATATATATTATATATATATATATTATATATATATATATATATATATATATATATATTATATATTATTATTATTATTATTATTATTATTATTATTATTATTATTATTATTATTATTATTATTATTATTATTATTATTATTATTATTATTATTATTATTATTATTATTATTATTTATTATTATTATTATTATTATTATTATTATTATTATTATTATTATTATTATTATTATTATTATTATTATTATTACTGGACTTTTACGGTTTCGCGTATCTATACCTGGAAATTAAAATATATATTCTCTCAAATCATAGCGTTGGACGTGTGGTTAAAAGGTCAGGGATTTGCATGGGAGGTAAGCGGTCGAGTTCTATTTTGGAATATGACCGGATAGAACGCGAAGCGGTGAAGACGTTAAGGCTTGAGGTGGTAAGGAAGGTTAAGAACAGATGAAAAGGGACGGTGAAAAATCATGAGTCATAACCACGTGGGTGTGTGTGTGTGTGTGTGTGTGTGTGTGTGTGTGTGTGTGTGTGTGTGTGTGTGTGTGTGTGTGTGTGTGTGTGTGTAGATGGGTGGCGGGACGGGGCTGGCGGGACGGGACACAAGGAGGGATGGGACACAAGGCGCGCGGATGTGAACCAACGGTTCAGGTGGGATGGGAAACGCGGCGGTTCGCACCTGCGGGTGCGGCGGATTCGAAACAATAAGGTTAAGACATCAAAAAAGGGCTAAGCCCCTAATTGAAGATCAAAAATTACCGTGGGCAAAAATTGACCCATAGCCGAAAAAATTCGGGTGGGTACGTACAACGGTTGCTAACGCAACCGTTTGGCGCAACCCTTCTTCGAAGGGTTGCCAAAAATTAGGGTTGCCAAAAAAATTAGGGTTGCCAAAAAATTAGGGTTGCCAAAAAATACCGTGGTCAAAAATGACCCATGGAAGACCAAAGGGTTGGTCGAAAAAAGGTAACGGTCAAAAAAGGTCAAAGGCCCAAAAAGGTCAAGGTCAGGTAAAAATTTGGGCCCAAAAAAGGTCAAGGTAAGGTAAAATAAGCGTTGGTCATTTTGACCAACACGTCCGAAATCCCGTACCTACTACTAAATCCGCCGGAAGATACAAGGTCGATTACGGCGATCACGACCAGGTGCGAGGCATGCATAAGCATTCTTAGGGTAAAAATTAGTGATGGTGGGTTTCCAACCCAACTACCACTCTCTTATTAGTACCCTCATACTACATGCAGAACATA
>JABUQX010011625.1:0-61105 GCA_015478945.1 Trachelipus rathkii | reverse complement strand
GGGAGAAGATTAAGGGAGGAGATGGGGAGTGGATAGGAGCGAGTAGGATAGGGTGAGGAAGGGTGGGGCAGTACTTTTAGTGGACATATTGAATTGAAGGGGTGGGTAGGGGAGGGGAGGAATGCAAGAAGTGAGGATGGGAAATGAAGTGGGGGAGGAGGGGGAGGATGAAATACAAATGGAGGGAAATTTTAGGGCTGTGAATAAGGAAAAAAAAGGGAAGTTCCGCAGCGTTGGATTGGTGCTGAGAATGGAAATGTTGAGAAGGGAGGTAGAGGAGGTGGAGGATGGCTGTATAGATTTATATAAATATGTTGAGAGTGGTGAGTACCACAGATTAGGGAGATGGAGTTTGGTTCCTCTGTATAAGGGGAAAGGGGATAGGATGGAATGTGGGAAATATAGAGGTATGTCTTTTAAGTGTAGTAGGGAAAGTGTACGGAAGAATACTGATTGAGAGAGTAAGAGGTTTTACAATATGGGGAGAATGGGGGAAGAACAAGAGGATTTAGGGAGAGGGAAGATGGTGTGTGGATCAAGTGTTAACACTAAAGATGCTTGTGGAGAAAATTATAGAGAGGAAAGGGAAAGTGTATTATGGGTGTTGTTTAATTTAGAGAAAGCATTTATGATAGAGTGAATAGGCGTGGGAATTATGGAGGGTGTTGGAGGAAAATGGGGGGGGGGTTAGGAAAAGGTATTAGGGCTTTTTATAGGAATATAGTAGAATGTGTGTGAGAGTGTTAGGAGGAGAGTGAGATGTTTGGGATGGTGTGTGGATTGAGGCAGGTGTGTAATGTCGCCGTGGGTATTCAATTTGTTTATGGAGAATGTTTGAGAGGAATATTGAGGGAGGGGAGGGGGGTTGGAATTGATGAATGATATATATATATAGAAGGGAAGTGAACATGATTCTGTTTGCAGGATGATACTGCCCTAGTGGCGAAGAGCGCGAAGGGTTGTAGTAATTGGTGAAGGAGTTTGAGAGAATGTGTGGAAAAAGGGCTTTAAAATAAATCCAGGTAAGAGTAAAGTTTAGTGTTTGAGGAGGAGGGGAGGTATGAGGAAGGGAGGGGTTGAGAGGTTAGAGTAGGGGGTGTAGTATTGGAAGAAGTAAAGATTTTTAGATATTAGGGATGGAGTTTGGTTAAGCGATCGGGGAGGGATGAAGCGAGAGATAGAGCGTAGAATGGTCGAACGGAATGAGAAGCTTTGAGTGGTCTGAGAGAAATATGGAAAGGGGGGGAATCTATCACAGAAAGTTAGATAAGTATTTTAGAAAATCTGTTTGTGTACCAGCGTTGTTGTATGGGTGTGAAACGTGGGAGTTGAATGCCAGGTCCAGGAAAAAAGTTGGAAGTATTTGAGATGAAGGGGTTATCGAGAGCAGGTTGTAGGGGTCAGTAGAAGGGAGAGGATTAGGAATAGGGTGGTGAGGAGAGATGTGATTGGAGGATGGTCTGGTGGGGAGAGCGGAGAAGGGAATGTTAAGATGGTATGGGCATTAGGTGAGAATGGAGGAACAGAGAGTGGTTAGGGGAGTATGGGAGGCGGAGGGGATAGGAAGGAGAGGAAGGGGGAGACCAAGAAGGAGGTGGATGGATGGAATTAAGGAGATGCTGGAGGAGGGAGGGAATGGGGGAGAAGAGGGTAGGGTGTTGGCGAGGTGTAGGAGTGAGAATGGAGGAGGTGGTGGTGCAGGGCGAGATGAGAGGGGGTGTGAATGAGGGAGGCTGTACGCACCACTACCCCGCTCAAGCGGAAAAAAAGTGAATGCTATAATAATTTAATAAATAATAATAAAATATATATTATATGATATATTACGTATATATAATATATATTATATATATATATATATTATAATAGATATTATATATACTCACATATAATATATATATTATATACTATATATAATATATTATATATATATATATATTATATACTATATATATATATATAGTGATGTTACGTTGGCAAATGCCCAGTGGGCAGGCATTTATAAAATGGTCATTTGTCCAGGCATTTGCCCATTTCATAAATGCCTGCCCCAAAAACTGGGCATTTAATAAAATTATCAGCAAAGGAATGATTAATTATTGACAGGCATTTAAAAAAAAACATTTCAAAGAATAGTTATCTTATTTTTCAGCATATATATATATTATTATATAATAATATATATATATATAATATATGATAATATATAATATATATAATATATATTTATATATATATATATATATAATATATATATATTATATATATACACAGTCGTCCCTCGTAGGAACGCTGGCTTGCTATACTGCGGTTGGTAAAAAGATAAAAAGAAAAATTAAAATTTCCAAAAAAAAATTAAAATTCTGTAATATAAACATATGTTAAAAAGATTAATAAAAATTAAAATTAAAAAATTGCCAAAAAATAAAATTTGAAATTGTAATTATTAGTCAAACAGTTAAAATGAAAAGAAAACTAATAACTTTATAGAGTCCACAAGGATCCTCTGCTGGCAATAGGCTTTTACTGTAACTTGTTGCACTCGCATTGATAGCGTTTGTATATGCTTCTCTCGCTGAAATATTAACATTTTATACAGTGTGTACAGTATTTTATAAATATTTTTTATCATAGCTGAGAAACGAAACATACCACAACCAAATTCTAATAAAAAGCATAGATTGGCATATCACTGGAAGAGAAAATAAAAATTTTAATTTAATTAGAGCTGGCTCTTCTATTACAACTGTTTCATGTAAATACGGGAGAAATGAATCGACAATTCGAACAATTAAAAACAAAGAAAAAGAATTAAGAACGCAGTCATAATTGGAAGATCTTTAAGTGCATCTAAAATGTCAAGCCGTCTGCGAGATGATACTTTGGTTAAAACTGAAGGAGTAGGAGGAGACATGAATCGAAAACGAGTGCCTTGCGACGGAATAACGTTAAGAACAAAGGCCGCTACTCTATATGATAAGTTTAAAAAATGTATAAATTTAGCCAGGGTTGGCTTGATAATTTTCAAAAGCATTTGTGCTTTAAAAAAATATTCGACAACAGGAGAATCGATTGCTCCCAGATAATGGAAGCAGCAAGAAACTTTTTTCCAGATGAATTTATGAAAATAAATGAGATAAAGGGTAACTGCCTGAACAAGTTTTCATTGCTGATGGGAAACTGGGCTTCTCTGGAAAAAAAAATGCCAGATGCATACATTTTCTAAAATGAAAAGCGAAGGCCCAGGCTTTTCAAAGCAGCAAAGATCGTGTGTGACAATATTATTTTGGCTGCAATGCAGCTAAGCCACTTAAATAAAGCACTTGATTCCTTCAATGTAGTCAGAAAACCTACTTTGTATGATAGGAAAAAACAAAAATCTATTGCCAGTCTTTTGGCAGTCCAATAAAAAGGCTTGGGGGGTCACAGTTGATTTATTTAAAAGACTGGTTTCTGGTTTCATAGTTTCAGAAGTCATCTTCATGTAAATAAAGGAATACCATTTAAAGGGTTGTTAATACTTGACAATGATGGCGGTGATCCAGAAGAGCTTAAAACTGCCAATGAGAATGTCAAAGTTGTATTTGTTCCAGCCAATACTTCAATTCTTCAAGCTTTAGATCAAAGAGTGAATCGATGTTTCAAAGCTAATTACATAAAGATAACATTCATACAGATTTGTAATTTTCTTGATGAGGATTCGAATGCATGCAAACGTCATGAACTGGAGTAAATCTTTAAAATATTTGAAGATGTGGTATATTATGTGAAGGAGTCAATTGATCCAAATTAAACCACCAACACAGTTAACGCTTGTGGAAAAAATTTATGGAATGAATGCGTACAGATTTTCAACGGATTTTCAACTGCAGAAGATGAAGTTGCAAACATTGTTGCAATCTCATCACGTTGGTGGTGATGGATTTGACAGCCTCCATCCACCAAAAAGAAATTTTAGAAATAATTGAAGGGAATAAGGAGACATTAACGAAGGATGTTTTAGCTGAACTTGTTAATTTCAGTTTCTGATACTGAAGATGATGAAAAAAATGCTGTAGTAAATGATTTGGATTTAAATACATTAGGTGAAACTGTTGTTTCGTATGACAAAACGGTTAAATAATTCATTATCGTCAAAGATCCTTCAATGGAATGCCATCTCGTCTAAAAATTAAAAGAGAAATTGAAAAATGATTTTAAAACCATATGAAGAAATTTTGGTTAGCTAAAAAGGCAAAAGCGTTCATTGCTGATAATGATGTATTTCTCAAAAAGCACCTAATTGCAATTTCTACAGATTCGGAACCGCCTTCACCTCCAACTCCTTCAACTTCATTTACACTTTGAAAGAAAATATTGTTGGGCAATTGGATTAAACTTTTAAAATTTTATATTACAATAATATAGGTCATTCAATTAAATATAAAAAAAATATTATCTCCAAATTTATAAAGGTTTATACATTGTATATTTTTTTTCATTTAAAAAAAAACTTTTTTGTTCAATTTAAGATGTCTACAGTACTGTAATGTAATAAAGTATCCACTAATTAACTAGTCAATAAAATATTGTTTATATACCATACTGTAAATTACATTATATGTACAAAATTTATTCAATATTAAGGATAAATAAAATACTGCTGATATTTTTTCTTCACACTCTGTAATAATTAAAAATTAATGATTTTCAAGGGAGTTGAAGTTATACAGAGGTCGTCGCCTATATCGCGGGGGGTCAGGAACCTAAACCCCCGCGCTCTACGAGAGAAAATATATATATATATATATATATATATATATATATATATATATATATATATATATATATTATATATATATATATATATATATAATAATATTTACCTTATATATATATTATAATATATATAATATATATTATTATATATATATATATATTTTATTATAATAAAAGTATAAATGCCCAGGGCATTTGCCCAATTCTTAAGTGCCCTGGCATTTACCCATCTCTACATGAGACTAACAGGCATCAGTAGGTATCAAAGGGTTAAGTCAAGAGGATATAGAGTATATTCAGAGACGTCCTTTCACCAGACGTATGGGGCCAGCTATTGATTTACCCCATGGGATGTCAACACCTTTGGAATATGTGCGTCAGCGAAGACGTTCATCTCTTCTCTGAAGACTTTTTTATAAATGCATGGGTTTGGATTCTTTTCATGAATCAAATTTGAATTTTCAATAAAATAAAAAAAAATTGGTTTTGGTTATATATATTACCCTTATTTTATAGTTTTATCTTCATTTTCTTTTCATGGAAACAAATGCTTGACCTAGTTGGGTGATTTACTTGGCTAATTAATGCTGACTTGACTTAGAAAAATATATTACATCACTAATATATATTGCATCACTAAAATATATTGCATCACTAAAAGCATAAATTTTAGGTTCATAATGTTGAACATGGTTGGTGATGTTAGCTGTTGACTTTGCAATATTAAACTGCATGGATGCATAACTGAAATATATTTAAAATTATATAATGCTAAAAAAATAAAAAAAAATCTATATTCATTGATAAGTTATCTCGAATGCTCTATCTTAATTAGGTACTTTTAGAATACTTCAGCATCTTATAACTGAATTATCATTTTAGTTGTCTTCAGTTCATAATAGAAAATAAATGATATTAGCAATAAGTCTAATTATCAAATGAAATTTATTAGGGAAGCTGAATAATAGATGGTTTATATTACATAAAAAAAAAAAAAAAAAATTCTTTATTGACTCATTAGGGAATAGCAATTATTAAAATTTAAATTTAATAAAAGATTTAGATGTTCAGGTTCACATTAGGAATGATTGATGCCGAGTATAATATTTTTATGTATAACAATTACATTTATGCACTCAACTAACCACTATATTTTACTTCCTCAGGTACTGTTATTGTAATCTTGAGCTGAAAGATTTAAAATTATTGTAAAATCATTAAAAAAGGCTTAATCAAAGGAAAAATGCCTCTCTTGTTAGCTGCCGGCGCTTCTGCCGGCGCTCTCTTCTATCATGGAAAAGCAATGTTAAGGAAAAAATTTAAAATTTATACAAGAGTGAATTTTCATCCAGGACGGAAATTATCTGAATGTCCTTCAATTATAGAATATCTTATGACTCCAGATGTGGATTACGTGATAGTTTGGGCTTTGATGCCTACAGCCTGGCAACCCACATATCTAAAGAATACTGATCAGAAAACAGTTAAAGTATTTAAACCAGTGCCAGAATTTAGCATCGAGGAAGTACCTGCAGTAATGAAAAACATCACAGAAATAGTAAAGAAAAGCAACCCCAGAGCCAGGATTTTTCTCATGATACCTCCTGTTCAAGATCTTTACTCATTTAATCAAGGGAGGATTAGGGATGCTTGGGGTAACTTGTATGCTAATTATCTCAATGACGATCCCGAATTAGATCCAAAACGAATGCGAGCTCATTCTATTTATAGTTATCAACAATTTGAAAAGCTTACAACATCTCAATATGTCTGGCCTTTTAAAAATGTGTTATTGGGAACCGAAATTTTAGATTTTTACTACAAGAAGAACCATCCTGATATTGAGTTGAAAGATACGCCTCATAGGAAGTATCTTAATTTTGAACAGATTAAATTGAATTCACCATTAATGTATGATGGATTACATCCCAATCAAAAGTTTCTGGAATCTTTAATGGGTAAATATAGTCGCAGTTTTTTGATACATAAAACGCAACAACATCATAGTTTGCCTAGGGCAGTTGATATATTGGGTACTGGACCTCGAACATTGATGAACCGACCAGAAGAAAATGAGGGTCAAGAGATCCCAAACATTGATAATCCTTCTACATCGTCTACATCTTCGACATATCAGTTGGAAGATACAACCTCTGGAACAGCATCAAGCTCAAGTGATTATGCTACATATTCAGGTTATCAAGGTGATTATGCGATGGGTAATTCATATCCATCTGGTCCACCACCGGTACCATCATGGGCTTCTACTCCTCTTCCTTTGCAGTTACATTCTAGTCTTAATTATTCTATGACTGCAGATTCTGTCCCACAAGCTTCTGCGGTACCATCTTGTGTTCCGACTTCGTATTCTTATTCTGGTGTGCCTTCTCTGTCTACTTCGAGTACTGTTGTATTGGATTCAAATGTAAAAAGAATTCAGCGTCTAGTTACTACGCAAGCCATGAAACAAATGAATTGGATTCAAATGTCCAGAACACAAAAAGACTTAGCCATACAGCAGTGGTTTAGTATTATACAAGAGGAAGATCAATTGATGGAAGATGCTAGATCTTATAATGTTGTTCCTAGATAAATCATTGTAAAACAAATATATTAAATGTATATAATATTTAAATAATTAATTCATAACAATAAACCGACTGTGTTATTCATATACGGTCACCATTATTTTTAACTGGTTCATGTATTCATAAGCATAGTCATTGTACTCCAGTATTATTCTACCACCCTTTCATAGACACGCATTCATGGGTGAAAATAAAGGGAGGGGCTCAAATTTATCAGGGAAGGATATAAAAGGAGCTGTTTTGCCTCATTTTATGGAACCTGGAGCCTAATGCTGGAGTATTTATGATTTTGTATATTATAATTTTTATTATCATAATTTTCATTTTTATATTATCTATTAATTAGTTATCTCAAACCTTTATAAACTAAGAATGATATTAACCAGTGTTATTATATTGCAGAAGAACTGTTGAATTGTTTATAATTTTTCATGTTTTCATAAACTTAGTAAATTTAAATTGTATTGTAAAAAGTTTTTTCTAAGAGAGATTCTTTATTTATGTTATATCTCTGATTGTAAATCTTGAAAGTGTAATTAGCTTAGAATCTATTTGGACATTGATTTGTTGATTATTCAGTTAGAGTACATCTTTATTGTCGCAGGTGTGTTTAAAATCTGTAAGAAATAGAAATTGATTTAATATAATTAACTAAAATACTTCATAGGAATAATAAGATTATAAAAAGGTATCAAATGCATTTAGTACGTTCTTTCACATTCATGATATGTTTTGCAGACGTTCCTATTCTGCAAACAAGAAGAAGTTATTCAAGATTAAGTGTATCAACAGATGAGAGTTCCCCTCGTAGATGTTGTATGATAATACAAAAGGGTATGTTAAAACCTAATTCAAGTAACAAAACAAATTGGTTAAACTAGATAATAACTATTGTATCTTATGATTGTTTATTATTAATAGGGATCTAGTCTTGGGTTGAGACCCAAGTGAAGAGCAAGTCTCGGGTTGAGACCCAACTGTGAAAGCAAATCTTGGGCTGATGACCGGCTTCAACTAACCTCAGGTTAAAATTTACCTTGTATTGGAGAACTGTCTTGTGAAGACCATAATAATATTGAAGTCATCTTGTCATCGTGGATTTTGTCACTACTGTGTTTTCGAACTGGAAAGTCTACATCTACTTCTTAAAACTTCATCATCTTGATACCTAAAATAGAACAGAATTTTAAAGAAACCATTCTACATATTCCGATTCTGTTGAACCGAGATATTATATGAGTAATTTTATATGTCATCACTGAAGAACTAATAGACATTATAAACAAGAATTGATTACTATAGATCTTACCTGAAGAATACCCGAAGCTTCATTTGGACACAAGATCTAATTTCTAAAAGATAAGTAAAAGAGATTGTTGAGTGTATTTTCACAAACAAGACACCACACTTTTACTATGCGTCCAATTTATTCCTATTTTCATGAACCAGTTCATACAGCGTTTTAGCTGTTGTTGATTTCTTATTTTTATACTTTATTTTATGAACCAGTTAATACAGCATTTTAGCTGTTGTTGATTTATTCTTATATATAAATAGGGACCTATTCATGATCCCTAACATTTTCGTTAAACCTTTTCCATATTAAAGAATTGTTTTATACAATAATCTTTCCGTCATCCCTGAGTCTTTATTTTCTTTATTATTATTATTATTTGCTATTATTAAATTATCAAATGTGTTCTGATCTACATAAAATACCATAAAAGAGTTTAAAATCTATTAAAAGAGGAAAAGAGATTTCTTAACAAGTCCGGCGTCGTTGATGAATTCTTCACCCCTGAGGTCACGTGGCTATCCGCTCTAATCCTCAGGTCCAGTGAAACTACCCTTCGTTAACACGAAAGATCTAGTGTTCTGTTATCCGACGTTGTCCTCAAGCTAAATTTTGTTTCACATCCATCCGGAACAAGAATTGACTCCTTGAAGGTATCTACACATTATATTGTTCATTCATTAATCTTTCTAATAATCATTTTTCTTCAAATTCATATATTGAGGGGAATAACGCAATTCTGTGGACGTTACTTCCCCTTACACTTATTATTATTAAAACTGCGTCATTTAGTGTAAGGATTATATATATAAAATTAATACGCTTATATGCATTTGAGAGTGAAAGATTGTTATGCAATATTTTGTTTTAAAATAAATTGTTATGGGTGTGAAGCGCTAAAAGTATATAGAGGCTTAGCATTTGCGTGAGAATCAGAAAGTACTTCTACTTTTTTTTTATTTCCTTCAGGGACAGGAAACACACACTCACTACTTATCTATAAACAAACTCTTAGAACAAACTTAAACTACACTTCTCCAGCATGGTTCCCAGCCCTAGCCCTTTCTTTTTCAAAAAAAAAAAAAAATCCCAAAAAAAATTGCCAAATAAATTACAAATCTCTCAAAAATACAGCCCTCAGAATTATTCACAGGTTGCACTAAAACCACCCCAAATCCAACATTTACACGATGAAATCCACAATGAAACCTCCATTCTCCATACATCTGGAGATGGTGGGGACTCAATTCATCAGAAAACCTGTAATCCAACCCCCACCCTTGTCCCCAAATTCTCTCCAATTCCCCACTCGACAAAGACTAAAATCCCCCCCTTCTTCACCAGCTCAATTCTATTACAACACTTACAATATAATTTCCCCGCCCCCTCCCAATAGGTCATGGATTACACATATCCATACCCACCTAACAAACACTTACCTTCAAAACCGCCCAAATAACAATTTATTAAGCACCCCCTCCCCAAAACTTTCCCCTAGAGAAGAAATGCTGTCCAGAAGAGGCCAAATTGGACCTCGCCCGGAGCAGATCAGGTTCACCACCCAAAAACTCATGCATATAAATATAGATTTAAATAATAGACAATGTCACCTCCCCCACTTGCACCAGGTGTCACAATTCTCAAGATACCAATAGGCACCTCCTTCTGAGGTTGCCCAGCTCTCGACGCCCCCCGCGCTGACTTCTCTTATCCTCTCCCTCGACCTGTGGAACCAACCCGTGCGGCAGCACGGCTTCTGGAAGGCAGTGTGGCCTTCCAATTAAGGTGGGCCAGTGACGATGGTAGTCATAGGATATATATATATATATTATTATATAATACTATATTATATATATATATATATATATATACTATATATTAATATATATATATATATATATATATAATATATATATATTATATTGATAAGGATAAACGGCAATACACGCAGTGTTAATAGGTATTGATGCTAGGGTCCAGGTTTGATTCCCAGCAGGGTAAAATGCGTAGGGGGTATTATCAAAATAAATATACCATATATATATATATTGGAAAACTTTTAAATACTATGCTGAAGCGAATATTATTAACATATATGTATTACCTACTGAAAATGACAAGGGAGAAATAACCAGAGCTAGCCATGACCTTCAGCATACAGTTGAGGTGATGATAGTAGAAGCAAAATTAAGCATCTCTAATTATAAGTTCAAAATAAAATTTAAGCATTTACCCTTAGCAACTTAAATAGTATTACGGTATATTGTATAGCATATTTTCATTACTTTGCAGAAATAACTAGTTTGAAAAGTAAAAATATTTACCTCTCTGGTCAACTCCCTCCTTCTGTGTCATATAGAAGATGGCTACATCATCTCACATGTGCGCTTGTTAAGCTCGCACATGAAAAGTCTGCACATTTTTGTAAAATATTGTAAATATAAATAATATAGACAGAAAAAACTGCTTAACATTTATTGGACATTTGTAATAAATATCAACAATTCGATGATGATGAAAATTTTTTTTAAATATAGACAGAAAAATATCTATATTGATATATATTAATATTTTTCCTGCATCCCTAATCACATCTCATCCATGACAAAGGTAGTTGCAAGTTCTGTGAAAATCTTGGTTCTTGACTGCTTTCAATGGTATGCAATTGTAAATAATATCCAAACTAACAATGTTCTGGAATTCTCATTTCCTTGTAAAGAATCTTTGAAAATTTGTATGTAAACTACTTGATAAATACATTTCTAAATTACTATATATAAAATAATTATTATTATTATTATTATTATTATTATTATTATTATTATTATTATTATTATTATTATATGCTAGCTAAGACTTTGTAAGACACCGTTGTTGATTCTAGTGCTAAATTTTTTAAAAATAAAATTATTATGGTAGTAGTAGTAGTTAGTAGTAATATATTTTTTATTATTCTGTTCTATTCTTTACTACATCGCAGTTTTTATAATATATTATTTTTATTATCATTATTTTATTAACTAATTTATTATTAATTATGCTGAATTATTATCTATTGACTTTCTGCTAACGCTATTGTTTTACCATTTTATGTAATTCAGACATCATATATGTATCCTTTACCAACGTTCTTAGGTATAATAAAATGCAAGTGTATTTTCATTGTATTAGGGTGAAATTCAAAGGAATCAGAATCCCTTTTTGAAAAGTAGCATATTATGCAGGGTTTATTTTTATATTATTTTTTTGTTAATTTGTAATCTAATTATTGTTTAATCTTATTCCTGAATAAACCCTCTTTAGTTTTAATTATTGTCAGTACTCAATTTTGTGGTAACATACATTTTAGGTATTTTTGTTTGTCATATGGAGCATGTGCTTTCCTTGATAATGTGATTTATTAAATATTATTTTAAAGATTGTGATACAAAGATATTAAGCAAATAAGTATAAATAATTGGAAGAAAGGGAAATGCCCATTTTAGGTAGTGAGTTGGTTTGATTCCTGAAAGAGATTAGTGATGATGATGTTGTTCTTAGATATTTTGATTTATATCACAAGTACTTTTGACACTCGTTTTTGATGTGGATTCTAATATTTCTTTTTCATCTTTATTAATATTTGAGTATTTAATCTCTTTTTAAGACATTAATCCATTTACAATTATATATAGAACTCTAAAACAGATAGATCAAATTTCAGCTTTAATGCTTCATTGCAGAATAAATAGAGGGTTGTGGTTTGTATATTTTGCTGCCTCCATTATTTTAAAATTCTGATTCTGACTCCTCCAATTACAGCTTCTGCTCCATTTACACACAGGGTAGTGTCCTGAGCGTGATACTCTTTGCACTGAAATTCAACAACGTTATCTCCACGCCCTGAAAATCTACATCCCTGGAGTCAAACTTTCATATGTGGTCCACCATCTTCAACTAACTATTTATAATCATACAACTTGATGTGACAAACCAGGCTTTCAATTCTTGACACAAAAGACAAAGTTGTGCTATTTCGCCATAGAAATCAAATAGCTATCCGGGAAGAATCCCCTACATCTGTGATTCTTTATGGCTCTCCCTGTCAAGGTCAAACTGCACGTTAAGTTCTTGGGTCTGGTTTTAGAACAATTGATTGTCATATCTTTCATCTATCCATCACATGAAAACAAGTTGCCATGGGGTGCTGACAGAAAACCCATGATCAGACTTTTCATAGCCTTAGTGAGGACATAACTTCATTACGTATGTGCCATATATGGCCAACCTCTGAATCATATCTGCATTGAATCAGAGCCTTCCATTCATCACTTAATGTAAGTTTAGAGGTGGAGGTAGGTGTCATGTCTGTCTATGAGAATAGAAATGCTTACTTGCTCACTTTACTTAAGTTTATAGATCCCTGCACCTTCGCATCTGGCTCCTTTTCTTGATGAGTTGACATGCAACCCCGTCCTTTGGCCATTTGCTTCTGTTGGCATTGTTTTCAACTTTTTCCTTATCCCAGTGCAAGCTGTTTTTCCATGTATGCACCAGCAACAATGTGGCTATGCCCAGCCATGCAACTGTCTGATATCATTGTCATACTCCGATATACTCTTGACCCTATTCAGAGCTGACTTCTCTTACCTCAACCTACATGCAGATTCGATGCAGGTTTTCACTGATGGCTTTAAGACTAAAGATGGGATTGGAGCATTGGAGGTCTTACTGGATCGCGTCCTGCTTGTCCGTATTTACAGCGGAGCTAGTAGCAGTTTTAGAACTTTCCAGAATATCAGCCCTTACTGAGGACATGACATACACCATATTCTCAGACTGCAAAAGTGCACTCCTTTACCTTCAGACTCAATCCTATCAACCCTCTGGTATCTGATATTCAAAACCAACTTTGTCGGCTCCATACCAGAAAGGTTTTAAAATTTCTGCTGGGTCCCATCTCATGTTGGTATCACAGGTAATGAACTGGCTGACATCTAATAACTCTAACCTTCCTAAAGAATTTCAGTGGTTCTTTCTCCCAGTCACTTACTACTATGCTCACCTCTAAAGGGGATTTGACACATGCTGGCAAGTATGTTGGAAGGAAGACGTCCGGAGTATAAAGCTCTGTACCATAAAACCACTCTTGCGGAGATGGTCTTTTCCGCATCGCCTAGACCGCCACCGGGAGACGACTCTTGCAAGATTGAGGAAATATATATCACATGCAGAGGGAAACACCCCTGACTTGTCCATTTTACCAATCCCACATACCTCTCGATTCACATCTTGGTTGGATGTACAGCCCTTAGGGCATCTAGAAATAAGTTCTTTCCTGCCATAAATAATGTTCTCTATAACTAGTCTCTTATCCTCGTAGAATCATCTTTCTTACAGTCTGTTATTATTTTTCTTCAGGAGAATTAAATATAAAGTATAGAAACATAACACAGTTGATTAGTCAACCACTTCGGTATAGTCAAGGACGACTCCCTGGTTTTGTTCCCCAACCTGGTATCGCCGTTTCAGTGACTTCTTTTTCTCAAAAGAAAAAAATTATATTATTATTATTAGAAAATGAGGGAGAAGAAGAATAAATTGTATTTAGGTTTTATGGATTTGCAACAGGCGTATGATAGAATTAATAGGGAAGTTCTATGGCAAGTGTTAGTGATATATGGTGTTGAATAGAATCAAAAGTATGTTTGACGATAGTAAAGCATGTGTAAGAATAAATGGTGTCGAAAGTGATTGGTTTAATATTAATAGCGGAGTGAGGCAGGGATATGTTATGCCTCCTTGGATATTAAATTTATTTGGATTGGGTTATGAAAGAATTAGAGGTGGGGGTTGCAGGAGATGGTGTTGGAATGATGGAAAAATAGAAGAGAGTGGAGGGTTCCCTACCCATTATATGCGGATGATTTGGTTTTGTGGGGTGAATCTGAAGAGAGTTTGAGAGGATTGGTAGAGAGATTTGGCAGGGTGCGTAAAAGGAGGGGTTTGAAAGTAAATGTAGATAAGAGTAAGGTTATGGTTGTGAGTGAGAACAGTCCTCGGTGTAAAATTGTTAAAAGGTGAAAAGCTGGACCAAGTGTCTGAGTTTAAATATTTAGGAATATTATATATATATATATATAATATATATATATATATATAACCAAATACGAGAAAAAACAAAATATATATATATAAATATTATATATATATATATATATTATAATATATATATATATATATTATATATATATATATTATATTATATATATTACTTATATATTATATATATATTATTTGGATGAAAAGGGAACAGATGATGCAGAGTTTAGTAGGAAAGTTGCTGGTGCAATTAAATCGTTGGTGGATGTAAAGGGACTAAGTCTTGAGTCGCTAGGGTCTTACATTGAGGGTAGGTTGTTGTTTACCTGTGTTAATGTATTGGTATGTGAGACTATGGTTCTGAATAAGAGAATATAGATCTAAAGTACAATGTTGTTCAGATGGACAATCCAATGAGTTTAGGTGAGAAAAGAATTGATAAAATGAAGGATATGAACAGTATTAGAGAGTTGTCGTGTGTGAAGAAAAGCATGAATGAGGATATAAATGAAATACATTGAGATGGTTTGGTCATGTGGGAAAGGATGGAGGATAGTCAGTTGGTAAGCGGATGTATAGTGGTGAGTGTTGGGAATCGACCGGCCAGGGAGATGAAGAAAAAAGTGGTTGAAGAAGTAAAGGAAATGCCAGGAGGAGAGAAACGTGAGTTTGGCAGAGGCGAGAAGAAAGGGATAATAGGAGTGAATGGCGGGGTTTTGTGAGGGAGGGTATGGTTGTCCACCTGGGCCAAGGGATGAATCCCACATTCCCACATTGACGAGATGCCATAGTGAGGGTAAGTCGCGGTCCCGTGAAGCTCTAGGTGGATTTTTCTTGACTCCAACAAGTTCTCACTAATAGATATAAAGGGGGATAAGGCTGGGCTTCTTTTTCGACTTGCATCTTTTCACTACTTTTCTGTTTCTGGTGCATGTCACGCACCTTACCCCCAGTCTTGGGGAAAGAAGGTGGATGATGATGATGATTATTATTATTATTATTATTATTATTATTATTATTATTATTATTATTATTTATTATTATTAATTATTATTTGTTGTTACTTTAAGAGTTTTTTTAAACTTTCAAGTACTAAGTTTTTTATTGAAATTATTTCCCATCTTAGGTTTGTATCGTGATGATTGTTTGTATGAATACCCTCATGTAGAAGAAGCTATAAAGAGACTCCCTCCAACATTATTGCACGAGAGAAATTGGAGAATTACAAGAGCTCTTATGGCTTCAACAAATAAAGTTTATTTACCCAAGGATGAATGGGTTTCTTACGAGGAGGTATGCCTTGGATTAATTTTGTATGCTTAGCATGTAATTTATGTATTAGATTCTGACCATTTAAGTTCTTAAAATGTTTGTTAAGTATTCACTTAAGATGTTTGTTGAGTATTCATTTGAATGGAAATATAAGAACTTTATAACTTAAGAGATAAATCATAATCATCCCACGGATCCCCACAGATTGGGGGTGGGATGCGCAATCATGAACTGGAAACAGGATAGTTGAGTAGAACATGACCTAAGTCGAAAAGAAAACACGCCACACCCTTCATACCCTTAAGTGCGAGCCCATCACAGCCAAAAATCTACCCTAGAGCTTCACACGCCGCAACAGACCCCCTACTGTATATCGTCAATGTAATGGTTCATACCCTAGGCCAGACCCATAACCATGCCCCCTCCCATACCCAGACCCATGCCCCGTCCCATACTCCTATATGCACCATTCTTCTCGCTTGTGCTAAATTTACATTCCTCTCCTTTAGACACTTTTATTGACTCAATCCACTTTTTGTTGGGTCTCCCAGTTGGTCGCTTGCCACCACACTCGTCACTATACAATCGCTTAACAACAAATCGACTACCAACCATCCTTTTCAAATTACCAAACCACTTTAAATGCACTCATTTCTTTTCTCATTTACTCTTTCTTCACACCACATAACTTCCCTAATGCGCTCATTCTTATTGTATCGATTCTTCTCGTACCTAACACAATCCTAAGATTATCTATCTGGCCAGACTGTGCCTTAGATATATACCTCTTATTCCACACCAAAGTTTCGCTACTATACGGTAATTACCAATAACATCATATCATCATGCAGAACCGTAGCGCACTCAAGACTTAGTCCCCTTTAAACAGCCACCTTTTATTATTATTATTATTATTATTATTATTATTATTATTATTATTATTATTATTATTATTATAGTAAATACCGGACGAAAAAAATATTTAAAATGCCATGAACACCTCTGTGACTCAATAAAGTTAATTTTCTTTGAATTGTAATCTACTCCGGAGTTTTTATTGTATTGGCAATACGATGCTTCCAGGCTTTGTTTTATCATTTTCAAAATTCAAAAGCAAAATAGTTATTTTTATAATCTAATTACCTTTATTAAATAAACATAGTATTTTTGCATGTGATTAGGAGTGAACAATTTAAGAATTATTTTCTTTGACATAAAAAAATTTTCGATATATAAAACTGGAAATGAATTAAAAAAAAATTAATTTTGTAAAGGGGGGGGGGGCAACATGTTATCAGGCCTGAAAATGAGTGGAGTACACCCCATCCTTGAAAAAAAAAGCATGCGAGGCTCTAAGTCGGTTCTTGCATAATGTGAACATACTTATAATTATCATTCACTTGTGGTGTTGGACTGGGAATAGTTTCGAAGGAGAATGAATAGGAACGTACAAGGGAATAGGAAGCTCTTCTGAAAGGAAGTACGAAAGGTTATGAAAGAGAATAAGGAGAATCTTCATAGAATAATGAATAGGGATGGATGTGAGGATAGTGTGGAGAGAACACTCTTGAAAATCTGCATAACATTGGCAGTAATGAAAAGGTGATAGCTAATGTGTGGGGGGTTTGATGGATTGAATGAGAACAGTAATAGTACCCTTATATAAGGGTGAGGGAAATTAAGGGAATTAGTTTATTTAATGTTGTAGTGAAGACATATGCTGGTATTTTGTCTGAAAGAGTGCGTCGATTGACTGAGGGACTGATTGGCAAAGAACAAGGTGTATTTAGAAGTGGTAGAAGATGTGTAGATCAAATTTTTACATTGAAACAAGTGAGTGGGAAAAAGATAGAAGAAGAATAAATTATTTAAATTTTATGGACTTGCAACAGGCGTATGGCAGAATTAATAGGGAAGCTCTGTGGCAGGTGTTAGTGATAAATTTTGTTGGTGGTGGCTTCTGAATGAAATCAAAAGTATGTATGTATGTCGATTGTGAAGAGTGTATAAGAATAAATGGAGTGGAAAGTGAATGGTGTAATATTAATAGTTGAATGAAGCAGAGATGTGTTGTTTCTATGGTTATTTAACTTGTATGTGGATGGGGTGATTTGTGTTTTGTGTGACGAGCTAAAAGAAAGTTTGAGGGGTATGGCAGTGTGTTTAAAAGGAAGGGTTTGAAAGTAAATGTAGATAAGGGATGGGGAAGGTGTTAGACTGATGGAGAATGAAAGGGAGTGGAGGATGCCCTGCTTATTGTACGCTGATGATTTGGTTTTATGTGACGAATCTGAGGAAAGTTTTCAGGATTGGTAGAAGGGTTTGGCAGGGTGTGTAAAAGGAAGGGTTTGAAAGTAAATGTAGATAAGAGTAAGGTGATGAAAGTGGGTGAAGAGAGTCAGGGGTGTGAAATATGTTGGATGGTGAACAATTGGAACAAGTATCTGAGCTTAAATAAGGCTGTATGTTGGATGAAAAGGGAACGAATGATGTAGAGTGTAGTAGGAAAGTCGTAAATGGTAGGAAGGTGCCTGGTGCAATTAAATCCATTTTAAATTCAAAGGGACTTAAGTCTTGAGTGTGCTAGGGCTAGGGTTCTGCATGAAGTGTATGTTATTACCTGTGTTAATATATAGTAGTGAAAATATGATGTGGAATGAGCGATACAGATTTAAGGTGCAATCTGTTCAGATGGATACTTAGTTGTGTGTTAGGTGTGAGAAGAATTGATAAAATGATAAATGGACGTGTTGGGGAGTTGTGAAGAATACTGAAATGTGTAAATGAGAGAGTATTAAGATGGTTTGGTCATATGGAAAGGATGGATTATAGTCGGTTGGTTAAGCGGATGTATAGTGATGAGTATGGTGGGAATCGACCGGCTGAGAGATCAAAGAGAAACTGGATTGATCAGTAAAAGAGTGTCTGAAGGAAAGGAATGTGAGTTTGGCAGAGGAGAAGAGAAAGGTGCATAATAGGAGTGAATGGCGGGGTTTTGTAAGGGGTATGGTTGTGGCCTTTCATTGACGATACTACAGTGGAGGCCCGTCTCGGTGTTGTGAAGCACTAGGGTGGATTTTTGGCTACTACCGGCTCGCACCTACAGTATGAAGGGGGAAGGGAAGGGCTTTCCTTTCAACTAACGTCATGATCTTTTAATTAACTATTCTATTTTCGTGCATGTTGCTCACCCTACTCCCATCTATGGGAAGTGATGGGAGGATAAAGAAGAGAAATAAAGATATATTAATAAGTTCTGCTTAGCATCATCTTAATAATCTCTTTAATTTTTTTTCTTAGGACATAGAAAAAGGCAGATATTTGCAGCCATATATTAAAGAAGTCCTGGCAGAAATGGAAGAGAAAAAGAGGTGGAAACAATCATAGTTAATTTCTTTCATTGCCTAAGTAAATTCTTTAAAATCTAAATGCTTTGGGTTTGCATTGTTTGAAAATGAAACTTTGTACAAACTGTATTTTTAATGTAAAAAATTAAATTATTTTAAAAAAAAATCCTTTTTTTTGTATGTATAATGCAATAAAAGTTGTAAAGAATTCTATATGCAAATTTAGGTTAAAAAAAAAATCATTAAAAATTGACACATAAAATTGTTAGAATTATTTTGAGCAATTATCAAATATTTATTTTAATTTAAAATTAGTTAGTAGCGTTGACCTGTAAAGTTTTCTACTTTGAGTTGGAGTAAAGTTGTTACCACAGACAGACAGTCAGACAGTCCTATAAAACGAAAAAATTTAAAAATTACTTTAAAATTTTTTTTTCATAACTGGGATGTTTTTTTTTTACAGCATTTCTTTTGATCAGTAATGCTTCCATTACCCTTTTTTTTTTATTTCTAAGGTTTAAAAATGTTTTATGAAACTAACTGAAAGTTATGTGGCCCATAAAATTTGAAAAGTTTGGTATTTTGATATTTTAGGTTTTAGGTTATTTTAAATATTATGGAAAATTTGTATCTGTAACTCGACCAAAAAAAAAAAAAAAAAGTTTTCTAAATTAGATTGCCGAGATTCTTGGCATACCTTAACTGAACTGAAGATGCCCTTTTTAAACATATATCTAGGGTTCTATGATAGAACTGTTCAATTACAATGACTAGCAAATATTTTGTCAAGACCGCTCTGTGTTTGTACAAATGTATTTTTCTAACCTTTTTTCAAAAATGGCGTCGGAATTTTTGTAACTTCCATAGTTTTATTCCGACCTCTTCTAAGATTATACATAACTGTGTATAGCATAAGTATAATCGCATTATCATAATTACTGTTCTTTGAAGCTTAGTCTAAGTTTTGAAGGGCACATAATTATGTGATAGACTTAATTTAATTATTATTATAATTAAATTAAGTATCTGCCGTGTAATACACTTTTGGACAAGATTAGTATTGTATTGTCTTGTTTAGACCCTCTGAATGAGTACTCTTCGATAGTTGGGATTTACGTTCTGTAAGCATCTAATGTTGAGTGTGTGTGCTATGAGCTGTTCCAAAAGTTTAATTAGTTGAAAGTTGTGTGTGTTGTGTACATTTCTTGAATTATCACCTTTATTTCTTCCAAGCAAGTCTTGAGCTGTGAGCGCTTACAATAGCAACAATAACTATAAATTATTAATCATATACACGGACATTGATTGCTGATTAATTCATAGTAAGGTAACATTTAAAAAGTAGAAATTGTCTTTTATTCCATTTATTAAAACGTGTTTCGACCTTCGCTTTGGAAGCAAAGAGCGGTCACAAAAGTTAATCCAGAAAGAGTGAAACTACCTACACTATAAAACTTGCTTTTGTGAACTTTGTTAAAGCTAATATTATTGATGCACATCAAAGACTATCTTTGTAGTACATCGAATAAAAATGGATTCAAGGCGACAATTTAGAGTCGTTTGAATTTGGTCGATAAAGCTGCAAAAAAAATATCTAGCACTTGCCGAAACTTCAAGTACGAACGATAGGACAGGCTACGAAGGAAAGTTATTATCTTTTTGAAATCTTACAAGGTCATTGCTTGGATTAGCACCTTTATTTCTTCCCAGCAAATCTTAGAACTGCGAGTTTTAATTATGGCTACTGGTTCCTTGACTAGGTCATTTCCGAAATGGAACCCCAAGTAAGCTTGCTAATTAAAGTTTGAGCACTAAGGTTAACTGCAACAGAAAATCTTAAAACTTCCACCCTTTGGGTGATAATGTCCTTTGTTATGGAGATGTAAATAAACTTAATACTAAGCTTTTAATGAGTGTAACTCAAAATCCTTACATGATCGAGAAATACTAAAAAAAAAAAAAAAAAAAAATCTGAAACCCTACTCGTTTAACTTGTTTTGGCTTTTGTTAGGAATAGATTTTTCTTAACTAGTGTTTTTAAAAGCTGACAAAGGCTAGTTTTAAATCTAATCCCACATGAGATTACGAAAAAAGTTCGAGAGCTGTGACATACCTAAAGTTGAAGGATTTGTATATAGCAAAAATGGTTTATGAAAGAATAGAAATGTTAATGTTCGGTATGGGGCTAAAAAAAATAAACTACGTGGAGTATAGCCTATTTATTTGCTCGAGCCGAGTCCAAATAAGTATTCACGCTACTATATGCATTCAGAAGAGCTTCATATATAACGGTTATAGAGTAAGGAAAGAAGTATATTCATGTAAAAGAAAAAAGTAACTGATATACTAAAGTAGAGCATCTCGAACTCTCAGACTTTGTGATTATCTTCGTTCTCATCCCCAAGCCCGCGATGACTTGAAAGAACTTTTTTTTTTTTTTTTCATGCATTCGTTCGTACTTATGAAATTTTTTATCTGATCAAAAGAAAAAAGTGACGGAAAGGAATTGAAGAGGACTATTGTAACAGTTTTATATAATATATATATATAGTTATATATATAAAGTTATATATCGAGTGATATGGTATATTATAATATTTATATATCTATAGTATAATAGTATAATATATATATATATATTATATATAATAATATATATATATATATATTATATATATAGGATGTATTAGTATAGTATATTATAGTATATAATATTAGATACTTATGAGTGTGAGGGGTAGTGAGTATATATATATATATATTATAGTATATAATATATTAAATAGTATATATGAGATGAGAGAGTGTACACGCATACTCGAAGCGATGGAAATTACCTCCCATGTATGTGCGTCTTTCCTTTTGCCGTTCACTCTTCTTTGACACACTCATGCCTCCAGCAACATATTACTAACCACCATTTATCCCACATATCATATACACACATGATTAAAGTACACACCCCCACTTTCTAGATAACACCTTACAGACAGCCCTATAGCTCGAATGCCTGGCGGGGGAGAAAAGGAATTGCCCACCCGGTATGCCTTGGTGTCGTAGAGTCGAGCTAAGGGCGTGGTAGTTGGGTGCCCTGCCACTACCACTAATCTCTTGCTAGGAGATGCTGATGCATGCCTCGGAAGATGGTTCGTGAGTCGCCGGTAGAACCGACCTGTCTGAATTTTCGCGCGAAATTGTAGTGAATCGTCATGGGTACATGGAATGTCAGAGGGAAGTAAATGTTGAGGAGAGAGGTGATGGAGTATTTAGAAAGGGCAAATTTTGTTTTGCTCGCTGTTGACTGAAACAGAAAATGAAGGAAGAAGGTAGAATTGGTGGTGTGGTGTGTGAAAGTGGTGGGGTGCGTGGTGGGGTGTGAGGAATGAGAGGAGAGTGTGCATTTGATGTGACCTGTGTACAAAGCTAGTTGTAGACTTGTGTGGTGTGAGTCCTAGAATTTAATGGTTAAAATTTAAGTTTTGAAAAGGTCAAGTATGTGTGGTTGTGACGTGAAGAGAGTATCTTTTTGAGAACGTTGAAGGAGTACGAATTTTTTGGATATCTGAATGATGCTTCCTGGAGGTAGGTGAGAGTAGGAGCTCAGATGGTGTGTTGGACCTGAATGTGTGGAGTAGGTGTTTTGTGGCGGGGAGAAATAAATGGTAGGAAGGTGATGATTTGTGAAGAGAGGGTATGTGCATGTAAGTGAATACTATTCTTTAAACACAAGAGTGTATCCAGTAAGTTATACTAGCAGTTGGTTAGTAGGATCGTATCGAGTGAAAAGTGATTGATTGATTTTGTGTGTTGGTGAAGAAGAGATGTTGAAGTATTGTGTTGAGTTAAACAGTGGAGGGTAGGAATGATATGGCGGATCATTATGTGGTGGTGTGCGTGATGTGAGAGATTAGAGGGTAGTGGGGGCTTGGGAATGGAGAGGAAGGTTCGATACGGAAAGAGTAGGTAAAAGTAGGAGTGAGAAGTATTAAGTGGCAAGGACAAGAAGGATAAGTATGTAGAGCGCTCGGCTAGGTAAATGCGGCTTTGAATGGAACGAGTTGATACTGAAACAGAATCTGGGGGCAAATGAAGAAGGCAATTGTTAGGTAGTGCAAAGGAAGTGTGGGAATGTGCTAAAGCAGGCGGCGCACTGGCGAGAGGTGCGGTGGTCGGTGCAGCGCGGCGGCGCGAGGCCCATGGGGCCCGAGTGGGCCTCCAAAGGTAAATACTTTATACATTAGTTACATCAGAGTAATTTGATTATTTAGTTTCCTATAACTGCGCGTTTACAATCAATATTTAAAGTAGTTGCAGTATGGGTGTATTGTCCTAACTAACTCTTTTTCGCAGACGCTCACTCGCTCAGTCTTGTTGTTAGTTAGTTAGTTACAGTTGTTTTGTACCAAAAGAAAATCTTTAGATGCTGAAAAAAATTTCCAAACTTTAATACTGGGTTAACTAGTCCACTTCTCAGTCGCAAAATCAGCCTTTGAGAACAATAATGATTCATTAAATACAGTAAGTCGAATTAGTTTATTGGCTCATTCAACGTATATGTGTTACTTTTCCTCATTATTGATGTATATTGTTATTATTATGATATATTGATAATTATTATTATATGTATTATTATTATTATTATTATTATATATAAAATCACTCTTCAATTTAAAATTTCCGAAATGGCCAGTCAGGACGTAATATAGTAAGGTTGTATATGTTAGGGATATAGTGAATGATATATATATAATATTATATAATATTAGTGTTAGTATATATAATATATATATATAGGGTATATAATATATATATATATATACTACTGTATATATATATATATATGGAATAATATATTAGTGTGTATGTGTATTTGTAAGTAAGTATAGGGTTAGTATAAATTAAAACTACCAACGGATGATTTAGAGTAGTATAGGGTATTATATATATATATATGAGATATAGTAGTAGTAGAGTATGGAAGTCGCGAAATCAGATTGAACTCTCGATCACGTGTTATCCTTTTTCGGGATGCCTGGCGCGGTCGATGGTTAAGCGTGAGTACTGGTGGGTAAAAGATGGGTGGTTACATAGTAGTCTTACACCTCGCAGCGTATAGGTGGATTACAGGGTATTTTTCGAGAAACTGAGATCGAAGTCCACCTCCCAAATTGAGTTCTATCGCTGGCACTTCGTCTGTAGATATGAGAGGGAAATAAGACTAGGGCCTGCTTGGCAAAGTCGCCATGTATTAGATGATCCTTTAGTAAGCGGTGCTTCTGCTCGGGCAGTGGATTCTCAAGAAGTAATACAGTTTACACAGAAATGATGTATGGAAGAAAACGCACCATGGGTGGATGCCTTGATGGCTGCTCAGAATGGCTGCGTATCGGCGAGATCAGCTTGGATTTCAGTCTGGCGTCAACGTAAAATTACCCCAATTGAGATAGAAGAAAGGGCTGTTATGGAAGAGCAGCACCCTAACAAGCTGGTTAGGTGAGAAAGGGAGCTAAATGTGTCATTGACAGGTCCGGATATACGTATATACCCGAGCAATTACCTGAATTTTTGATAAAAGATCGGAAGTATCCGTTAGAGTGTCGGATTCGGTCAACAGAGATGGACTGCTTCAGTGGTGTGTGTGGCTTTTGAGGTAAGATAATAGAGATTCTACATTTATTACCGGACATGACACTTCTCCTAAGCATATTTATAAATCTGTTGAAATTTCACGAAGACTCTCGATTATCATCAACTCGCAGCGAAGGTAGGTTTTCAAAGCCAAAGAGGTCATGATATTTCAACTCTTCTGCTGACTATTAACCAAACCAGCAAGCGAGAAAGAGAATTCACATCAGAAGATTTGTTGTTCAACGTTTAATTGTTAGCAGTTTTGTTTATTGGAAAACAAGCCATTGCGTACAGAGGGGATAAGCAGAAGGGGCTGTGATAGCCCTTGACTCTACATATAAATTTGGTGAGGGATTTTCGTCGAAAACAGTCGAGTGTTGGTTGCAATTTATTATGCGGATTTTACAAAATTCATAGTCAGGAGCCACTGAAAGTGTAACTAGAAAGACCGACTGGACGAGGCTCTTTTGATGACATTTTTGTCCAAAACCTTTATCACAAGCTACTTAAATAATTGGCTCGATGTTTCATGATTATCATTTTGAAACCTTCATGATAGCATATAGTGGTCAGCGTGATGGTAGATGTATCAGATGTAGCTGTATGCACAGTTGGCGATTTGGCTTCCGCTATGTCTTTCAAGAAGAGAGTATATGAAAGACTTTAAATACATAGTCGTGATCGGATCGGAGTTGGTTTGCGAGCGAGCGTTATAAGAGTGCAAAGTTGACGTTGGGGCGTTGCGACCATCAAATATTATTGCTTGTTCAGTTTGACGGAGGCTAACAATATGAAGAGGTTGTTTTTAACAGTCTACCAAGCTCAGTTCAAAAAAAGGAAAATGAAGATCTTTTGCACTCACTGTATGGGAACACATTCTGATTCAACAGTAAACGCTGCTTCCAAGCAGAAAAACTGTATTGGATTGGTGGTTATTCTAAAGCCTCTTAGGTAGAAGAGGATGGCGGGGAGGGCCCCGCCCGTTTTTAAATGGGAGGGAAACAAAAGAACATATGCAGATGAAGAAAATGCAACAAGTTCAAAAAAATAGGAGCCACAAGTTGTGAGCAAACATAAGCTCTTTTCAAATATCGAGAGGATTTTTAGAATTGGAGAAAGCGGTAAACGCAGAGAAAAATATTCAATTTTATTACCGTTTTAAAAAAGATTATCAAATGGCAAATCTTAAATCACACTGCAGAGAAAATTTAATGCGTCAAATTGGTCCAAATTTTTGAAAACCTACTTTATGTCTATTGTTTTATTAGATTATTTCCTTGCTTATCTCCCATTTGCCAAAAATTGGTACGAAGTGAAGCAGAAGTGAGTTGACAGCTGAGCGGTTGGTAGCAGAAGCTGCTTCAAACAGAGTAGGGAGATAAAAGGAGTGAAAACCACTTTCAGGCTCTGTAATTCAAAAAACAAAAAAATTATTAGTGTGCAAGTACAGTAATAGCAAATTTTTGAAGATAGCAGTATTGATGTAGAAGTAGAATTAGATGTCAAAGGAAAAAAAAACTTCAAAGAAAAAGGTAATGCACTGGTGAAAAACTCATAGATGAAGACTATCTGGAATTGCTCAACGCTGCTCAGAAACGATAAAAATTGATCGTTTGTCAGTGTTTTAGGATCGTGCCATGACCAAGTATCGAAGAAAAATTTAGTCAAACAAAGATGTTTAGGAAGATGTTTACCTTGTAGACCCAAAAGAAATTTAGATGAAAATCGTTAATGCTGATAGTTTCCTACGTCTTTGTAATATTTTCTAACTTTGTAAAGTTGAAAGAAGTCGTATTGATAGAGCTGAAAGTTTTCAGATCAGTATGAAAGTTTTACAATGGCGAAAAAGACTTAAGCATATAACAAGAAAGACAAGACAATCTAAATAGGAGCTGAAAAAATCTGTTGAATTGGCGATTAGAATGCGGTGAGTGTTGAGAAGAAAGGAAAGTCGATTGTGTAGCTGCTCCAGAGCAATAAACAATTTTTGTTTTTTTGAACTCTGCACAATCGGATTGTTGTGACCAAACTTTGTTGTTTCTGAACTCTCACTATAACCATACCTTGTACACAAGTCACCTGTGAAAAGGTATTTTCTAAATTTAAAATAGTTACTTTGATCTTAGAATCTATTTTAAGCCATGACCTTATGTTCTAATTTCTTTTCATGAAGTGTAATAAACTTATTTTTATAACTTGGATAAAGATGTTATTTTAGATGAAGTAGCCAGGAGCCATTGAAGAACGCCAAAACCGTGTTAGCGTTATTTCAACATATGCTGTTCACTATCACATATCCTTGCTCAGCATACTGATTCTTTACTTTGTACCAAGGCATGTAATGTGATATGTGCGTATATTTGTACTTAAAAATAGATGTCTACTAATTGTACAATTTAAGAGTGATAATTAGAGAGACTATTGTTTCGTTTGTCAAGCGTTGTTGTTTCGGAGTGTAGCGGGATGTGTGATTTGTCGCGTTTTAAGTGAGGGTTGTACTGGACGTATTACAGTTAGGGATTTAGAGCTATCATAGCTTCAACAGTGGGATGGTTTTGCCTAAAACTAAAAATATACGTCAATTTTCATTTTTAATTAATATAGCCACTCGTAATTAATTCAGTTACCTTTCAGTAAACAACTAGGTACGGTATATTAGCAAGTCATATTAAATATTTATTGGTGAAAGTAAACTCAAGTGCAAAATAGCTCTAGCTTTTTCGCTCAACTATATTCCCCAAAGTGACAAAATAGAGTTAAATGTGCTTTTTAAGCATGCAGCTAATTTTCAAAACAAATAATAGTGTTCAATAATCTATGTCCTTAGAATTCCCCGGTAAAGGCCCCTTTGTCGGAATCTTTAGCCCGAGGCCCCAAGGAGCCGAGTCCGGGCCGTGCTGAAAGGTAGGAAGTAAGAAGTAGTTAGCAGCGAGATGGTGGAAGTGAGAGAGGTGGATGGAAGCGGTTAAAGGGTAGAAAGAAGGAAGCGTGGGATTGAATGGTACGTAAAGGCAAATGAGTTGAAGTTTCAAAGAAAAGCTTGGAATGTGATTAAAGGGAGGAAAGAAACCTAAAGAGTGCATACAAGGAGAAAACGAAGAGGTAAATGCAAACAGTTTGGAAGGAGATGGATAGGAGGAATACAAGGGAATAGGAAAGTTCTTCTGGAAGAAGGAAGCGCGAAAGGTTAAGGAATGAGAATAAGGGGGAATCTGCGTAGAATAATGAATAGGATGGCTTTGTAAACTGATGGAAGATGGATGTGAGAGTTGGAAAGACACTTTCGAAAATTGCACATTTAACGAGTAAGTGATGAGGTGTTAGTGAGATGTGTGTGGGTTGATGGTACAAGAAAGGAATAGGTTTTGGTATATTCCTAAGAGTAAGGAGGAGAAAGTGGGAAATAATGGTAAATCTGCAGGTTAGATGAAATTACTGGTGAAATGATTCAAGAGCGGAGGGAGATGGTGAGTTGATTGGCTTGAGTTGTGGTAGATTAAAGCTGTTTATGGAGGGTAATGAGTTCCAAGGGATTGGAGGAGAGCGGTAATAGTACCCTTGTAGAAAAAGGTTAAGGGAGAAAAGGGAAACTGTGAGAAATTATGGATAAGGTTTGATGAGTGTTGTAGAAGGATATGCTGGAGTTTTGGTCGAAGAGTGCGTCGATTAGACTTGAAGGACTGATTGTGAAGAACAAGGTGGCGTTTAGAAGTGGTGAATGTGTGGATTCAAATCTTTACATTAAAAACCAAAATGATTGAGAAAATTGAGGAGAAGAAGAATAAATTATATTTAGGCTTTTTGGATTTGCACAGGCGTATGATTAGAGTTAATAGGGAAGCTTATATGGCAGGTATTAGTTATATATGGTGTGTGGTCGGTAGGCTTCTGAATGAATCAAAAGTATGTATGACGTAGTGAAGCGTGTGTTAGAAATAGAGTTGCTGGTGAGATTGGCTTTAGGATTACATAGCGAGTGAGACAGGGTTGTGTTATGTCACCTTGGTTAATTCAATTTGTATATGGGATGGGGTTATGAAAGAATTCGAGAGTGGGGATGGCAGGAAAATGGTGTTAGAATGTGGAGAATGGAGATGGTGGAGGGTGCCCTAATTATTATATGGGAATGATTTGGTACGTGTGGCGAATCTGAAGAGAGTTTTACGAGAGGATTGTAGAGAGATTTGGCAGGGTATGTAAAAGAGGGTTGAAAGTAAGCGTAGATAAGAGATAAGGTTTATGGTTGTGAGTGAGGACGTCCGTGTGTATTATGTTAGATGGTGAGCAACTGGAAGAAGTGTCTGATTTTAAATATTTTGGGTATGTGTTGGATGAGAAGGGAACGGATTGATGCAGAAGTGTAGTAGGAAAGTTGTTGTGAATGGCAGGAAGGTTGCTGGTTGCAATTAAATTGTTGGGAATGTAAAGGGACTAAGTCTGAGTGCGCTAGGGTCTACATGAGGGGCGTATGTTGTTTACCTGTGTTATTGTATGGTTGTGAGACTATGGTCTGGAACTAGAAGTATAGATCTAAAGTTCAATTGTTCAGATGGACAATCTCTAGGGCGTGCTAGGTGTTAAAAGAATTAATAAATGAGAATGAAAACTTAATAGGAGGAGGTGTGTTCGGGTGAGAAGGGCATTGTAAATGAGAGATAATGAAAGTATGTTGAGATGGTTATGGGTCATGTGGAAAGGAATGAATGATCAGTCGGTTGGTTACGGATGTTAGGGTGAGTGTTGTTGAGGAAACCGACCGGCTGGAGACCGAAGAGAAGTGGAATCGAATCGGTGAACGAATGTCTGAAGAGAGAGAAATGTGAGTTGGAGAGGCAAGAAAAGGTACATGATAGGAGAGAATGGTGGAGTTTTGTATGGAGCATGGTTTGTGGCCCACCTGGGGCCAGGTGATGAACCTTACATTGACGAATTTTACCATAGTGAGGGCCCGTCGCGGTCCATGAAGCTCTAGGGTGGATTGTCTGTCTGTGACGAGTTTTCACTTAATTTAATGGGGGCCAGGCCTTTGAGTACTCAGCATTATGGGATGAGAAACCGAGTGCTTTAAAAACTAAGCTTGAAGCGTTCTTTTTGGGGACTGGATGGCTAGTGTTAGAGCATCCGTTACTGTTAATCTCATCAAGCAACCGGAGTTCCACGTGTTCGGAATCCCGCTGATGGAGAGTAAAATTCTCTGGGACTCATTCATTTAAAAATGGGCGCCAGGCCTTTGAGTACTCAGCAATTATGGGATTGAGAAACGGTGCTTAAAAACTACGCTTGAGAAGCGTTCTTTTTTGGGGACGTGGATGGCCTGTGGTTGAGCATCCGGTTACTGTTACTTCAGCAACGCGGAGGTGATTATTATTAGTTGTAGTAGAGTAATCTCCTGTGACTCATTCATCTTTTCTGACATTTGTCATACTCTCCTACTGCTTCCTTTTCCGATGCTTGCTAGCGCACTTACTCCCATCTGGAAGAAGAGGTACTGGTAAAAAAAAAGAATGATATATATATATATATATATTATATAATATATATATAATATATAAATATATAATATATATATATATATATATATATATTATCATTTATATATATATTTTTTTATATTATATATATAATAATATATATTAATATATATATTCATATATATATATATATATATATATAACTCCTTTACTAGAAGAATTTTTTGATTGACCCTACTCTCCCTGCACTAAATAAAAAAGACAAATGTCATTACTTTAAAGCTAGTATGTGGAGTGGTCTAGAAAAAGTTCTGAGGGCTTATAACCTCTAATATCTCTATAAGTGTCTAGGTGGAGAAACATGGCCTTCTCTAAAAATATCAGCAGAAAAGGAAATTTGCCAAAAAAAATGGAGAAACTGGTCCATACATAAAACGAGGTAAAATATGGGAGGATGTAAATTTTCTGTAGGCTTAAACGAAGATGGTAGGAAAGCTAAAATAGTAAACGACCTTAGGCTAACACTAAATATGATTAATATCCAAGGACTGACATACAAAATTAGCTGAAATTGAATTATTAGTAAATAAGGAAAATGATTCAGTATTCTTAGTTTAACGATGGATAAGTTTTCACTTCGAGATGATTTGTGCAATATAACAAGCAATAGAGATGAAGGGGACAAAAAAGGAGGAGGATTAATTGTAATATATAAGAGGAATAAACAGATAGAAGTCGAAAAATTAGGTAACAAACATAGTGATCTTTTATATTTTAGAGTAAAATTTTATGAAGTAGAATATAAATTTGTATTAGTATATTTTGCAACAGGAAACGGACCAGAGGATAAAAAAAGAAATACCAAAATAAGAAAATGTGAAACGTTAATACGAGATTAAAGTAAAAATAATCTTATGATCTTAGGAGACTTTAATGGGCATATACCAGGGCTAGGGAATCAATTAACCACTTGATAAACAGGGTGAAATGATTTTACAGTGGATAGATGAGTATGAACTGAAACTACTAAATTCATCTGAAGAGTGTGATGGCCTTTATACATGGCAGAGGAATAATATGAGTAGTGTCATAGATTTTGCTCTGACAAACAATGCTATGAGTAAACACTTTCACTCGATGAAAATAGATGAAGACCGAGATGTATTTGATCTATCAGATCATAATTTAATTCAAATACACCTAAAGAGTAAAGTGGAAAAGCCTAATTACAAAAATGGGAGATGGTGCAATGTTAGATATTATAATACAGAACCAGTTCTGATGACAAGTTATCTACAGAACCTAGAAAATAAAATGCAGAACGAAAGAGTAGGTACGTTGGAAGAGATGAACAAAATCATGAAACAGGCAGCGGATGATACCCTATTAAAAACATACAGGAAAAAATAAGATAAAGCTGGGAAAAAGATAGAAAGACCATGGATGACAGAAGATATAAGAAAGGAAATAAAGAAAAGAAGAGAAATTAATAGGAAAAGACGAAATGAGGCAGAAGACCATGCCAGAAATATGCTCTGGGAGCAGTATAAAGAACAGAAAGCAAAAGTGCAGAAACTTATAACACAAGAAATAACAAAATATGAGAAAACTTGTTATATGCAATATAATCTAAATAAAAAACAACAAATTATGGGAGAACATAAGGAAGCTTAAAGGAGCAGAGAGAACCATGAAAGAGACTAAACTTTATTATGAAAATGGCAAACTAATACCAAAGGATGAAATAGAAAAAGAATTAACCGGATATTGGAAAACCATATATTGTAAACATGAAAACCGAATGGTAGAAGAATGGAACGATGACTCAAAAGAAGAATATAAAAGACTTAATGAGCAAAGATAACCAAAGGATACACAGTGGGGCAACGACCAGATTTCCATAAAATCAAGAGAACATATCGACATGACAGTAAGAGTAAAAATTCTTTAAATCTATTCCCTTTGTCATATAACCACCGATAAAGTCAGAAGGTGCTTACAAAAGCTCAAGGTAAGAACGGCACAGGTCTAGATGGCTAAACCAGAACTATATAAGTATTAATCCAGAAGTGACAGTGTATTAACAGGTTTTATTATTGTTTCAATTATAACATAAGAGAAACATAAACCGACATCGATGTGAAAACACAAACAGCCATTGATAGAAAAAAAGTTGATGGAACCCAACTGTAAAATATTTAATGCCTATCGCACAACCGATACATCTTTTTTAGAAAAAATGAAATTGAAGAACTATCAGAATTTGATGTACTTTGTTAAAATCAATAACAGGAATTAATTTTTATTTTGCAATTATATGCGTGGAGGAATCATACAGAAGACACCACCATTAATCGTAGGTTTTTATCGACTTCAAAGGCTTTCTTGATCAGTAAGTAGGAATCACTAATTAAAAGTTCTAAAAGGTACAAGGAATCACCAATGAAATTTAATAAGCCCCATTGCACAAGTATATTCAGATGACAAAACATACATTAAGTTGGGAAGTGAAATAGAAAATGTAAAGATAGAAGTTACTAGCGGAATAAAACAAGGATACATGGTCACTAATTATTCAAATGTTTAGTTGCTGAAAAATGCGGATATTTTACTGCGGAAAAGGGATTCAACAATGGATCCATAAAAATTAAACAATATTTGTTGCTGAATAGATGGCACTGATCTAGCCAGAATCATAACATGCAACTGAGCGAACATTAGGACATTATACAGATACGTGGGGAAGTGGTCTAGAAATAAACAAAAGAGAAGCAACTGGTATTGATTTTTAAGCTATGGAAACCACTTAAGGAGATGTATTGGAATGAAAGTAGATGGCAAAAAATTAAAAATACTAAGTAGAAATTTACTAAATGTTGAAAAAAGTTTATGACTATGATAAAAAGAAGGCATCTCATAATAAGGCCACAACCTTGAGCTAGTCAAACAGGTTCAGCTCATTGAGAAGAGCTGCGCACACAAATCTGCTTATAGGGAAAACGTACTGAAAAAATGTGGCACTCCCAGCAATTTTATATGGATCAAATGTAATGTGCTTCACTAAACAAAAAATAGAAAAGTTACAAACAATTGAAAACACAATATACCGGAATATACTAAGAGGGACTAGGTACACCCCAACTGCAACTCTGAGAGGAGAGATTGGAGCATCATAGATGCAGGAAGGAATAATAACTAACAAATTAAATTATGAAATCAATATCAGAAGAAAGAAAGAAGTCTTAAATCACATATTTTGAAAAAATGAAAGCCTAATTTTGAAACGTTAACGTTGAACGTACATGACAAAGTTATATGGACATAGTAGCATTAGAAAGGCTAGGCAAGAAAGAAGTCTCTGAAAAAAAGTAAAAGCTTGGACCTACGTCAATGGAAAGAAGATATAGGAAGCAAAGATAGTCTACAAATGTACCGAAGATAGAAAATGAAAATTGAAGAAAGCTCAGACTACGACAACTTCTACTCATCGATACTTTTCATGGCCAGATCCAATACTTTGAACCTAAAATGGAGAAACAGGTTCTCAAATGGCGAAATCAACTGTGACATATGTGGAGTTGAAGAGACCGATAAACTTCATTGTATCTGCCAGAATATGAAGATCTTAGAAACAACATCCATTGAACTCCAAAGACCACATGCAGAAGACCAGGGTACAGGATAAAAACCTCTTCTTTTCGCCTTTGACCAGGCCGCTAATTGTAGGGGACCCGAACCTCGCCTAACCAGCGTAGGAGTGTGTCCTGCACTTTAGTGTATAATCTTGGATTCCACGTGAAGTTATTTAGGTGCCATGTGGTTCACGGATGGGAGCCCGCGTGGAGTTCCGGGAGTATTTTCCGATGGCCACCTATGCACAGCCCTACTCTACGGAGTGGGGTCCGGGAAGTTGTGTGGGTCTCTTGCCTGTGACCTGTTGTAGAGAGAAGGACTACCCTTCCTTATGAAATATACGCCGTTCCAGCCCATCCTGTTATATACTTTTATGTTTCTTTTGTTTTATTGTTATATCTGATCACATATTGCGGAGAAGAAGCTTGTGGCATACTTTTCATGAAATTGGCTATTAATGATAAGTCATTAAACCAAGGCTAGCACAACTACCATCTGTCGGGTTCCCACCTCTTTCCCTTCTACTCCTAGACCAGGTGTTTCTTCTATAATTCCTTCTACTACACCTGAAAGTCCTATGCATAACCTCAGTGATTCGTCGCCTGGTATGCCTTCGACACCCCAATACCCAAACGGTTGAGGCAATCCCGAAAAGGTGCCCCCGACATAGTCGTTCTCATATGTCTACTCCATATGCTGCTCCCCCTCCGGGACTGCCAGCTGACACACCATTCCCGATATATTACTTATTGCAATCCACTACATCCAAAAAAAACATTATCCTTAGCGATGCACTTGAAAAAGCTTTAGGAGTTGAAGAATGGTTCCCTTTACGTTCAAGCTACTACCCGGAATCAAAGTTCCATCTTGGCATCCTTAACGTCTCTCGGAAATATCTCTCTTATTTCCACTCCTGATGAAATAAGAAACACGTCCAAAGACACTATTTATTCTTTAGAACAGAAAAACGAAGATATTGCTGGCATTTTAAGAAACTTCCAGAAGATAAGATTTTCTGTTACAAACGTTTACAGATTTACAAGCTGCAGTGTTCGTACGTTCATTCCTCGACCCAGACTTTGCTTTAAATGCCAGCGGTTTGGTCATCCCCGAAAATACTGTATGATACCGCATGACATACGCCCAATCTGCAGAGAAGATTTTCACATTCCCTGTGAAAACACACCACACTGCAAAAACTGTGGAAGACCCCATGGTGCCTCTTCCATAAAATACCCGTCTTACCTGTTTGCTGGAGGTTTTGGAATTATGTACCATACAAAAAATGTAGCAGGAGAGAAACCAGTTAAAGACAAATATCCTGCAAGACCAAGGCAATCTTATGCTACAATTGCAACATCCCCCTGCCTTCGCGTGTTTATCCACCGACACAACTCCATTCCAGTAGAATTCTTCTCCCAAATCCTAGCAAAACTCAAGCAGTTACTGTGACATGCCCGCCTGTATTACCTATACTACTGACTTCTCAAATAGTCCTAAACCAGCCCTTGATCCCAATCTCCCGTCCAAATATGCCGACTCACAACCTATCCCAGAAGTAATCTAGCTTTGCAACTAACCGAACAATGAAACTAAGTTGGTTCATCACACAAAGCTTGCGAAAACATTTCCTGACAAGACACTCTCGTCCTATTACCCTCCCCGGTGAGTTCGCCAAACTCACGTAAGAGACCTGCGCATGATCCCGCGCGCTAATCCGCCTCCCCACCATTACTCATATTCCTGAAAAAGATGTTCCTAAACATAAACTAAAAATTAATCACCAACCAATAGATTATTCGTTGAAATACAAAACGTCCGAATTTTTAAAGCAAAACACACTGACCACAGATGTAAAAAATGTAAAACTCAGAAGACACTCTCGCCATCAAGTCTATTCTGAAGACAAAAGCAATGACTTCAATTACAACTACTAAATTAAAAACATTAAAAATCAATCACAGCTATTGAACAACCTCACCATCCAACCCTTTGATAGTTTGCACGATTATTCTAGCTTTTCTGAATCCTCCTATAACTCTTCCTCTTCTTCCGAATTTACTATCTAAGCACTTGGTAAAGGATTCTATGCCATCGCGGATGAAATGGATAATCATGCTTCCCAAATAGAGCTTGTATGTGAGTGACCACTGCTCTCTTTCTATGCTTCCTGCCGGCTTCGCGAAGAGGTGAATTGGAAAACCCCGTTTCACAACGTAAACACCGCAAAACGCTCCAAGTGTTCTGGATCTGTTTGGCGGCATGAAGGGGAACACAGAGGTCTCATATCTTAACTTAAATTATCCAGTCTCCTAAAATCACCCCACACTGAATGACTTACTACTTAACTGGCAAAATCTCTAGTATCAGGCCTTTACGTCACCTGAATCCCTATATCGGAATCCAATTATCGCAAACCAACAGACCTTTTCAATAAATGATTAGACTTTTTCCTGGTGCACACCTTCCTGCCCCCATTGTTCCTGGAAACAGCCCATAGTTCCCTCACACAGTTTCTGAATCTGCCTTGTTTGGCAGATACTGATATCGCTCCCATTCCTAAACATGAACACTTTGGATGCTCTTCCAATGACCAACACAAGTCCACATTATAACATAGACTCGATTGAACTCAACTTCGCATTCATGGCGAAATCCCTCTACGAAATACCACAGAAAACTCCCCCCCCCCCAAAAAAAAAAAAAAAAAAAAAAAACCGGCCTATTTTTTAGTTTTTGTCTTTATCACCAGAATTTAATGCTCCTTTTCGTCGGTACCCACGTCTCAGCCTTTCCTCCCCATTTGCATCCACCTCCAAAATTACCCCTAGCCACATAGAGACAATTGTCTCAAAAAGAGCATCCTCATAATATTCATAACAACAGCATGGCACATTCCTTCAATGAATTATCGTGGCTACTACTCTAATTTTTGAAAACTTGTTCAACTAATAAACATATGATGTACGCCAAAGTGTATATGTTTTGCCTCTCCACATAGCCCTAATCCGATTATAGCTTAACTATGGTTGCGTAGTATATGGTCAGGGCTCCCCAGCCCTATACTACTCTTGTTAGATCCCATCCAAAACGAGGCGATCCGTATCTCCACTGGAGTCTTCCGATCGTCCCCCCAGATGAGCCTTGAAATTGAATCCAATGTGATGCCATTCCCTCTTCGAAGAGAGTACATCATGTGCACAAGTTGTCTTCGCTTTCAAACCCCAATACATCTGCTCTACACCAATTCCTGCGGAGAGATGACCTCAGAATCCCTTACTGGCCATGCTTGTAAACACAGTTTATAAGATCTTTAACTTCCTCAATATCCTTTTGCAAAATGTGCTCCCGTTCTCTTATGGTGAAATGTACACACATTGGCTATTATCTGCTCCCACCATCTGCCTGGTGCTGGCCTCTCTCTCTCCAAATCTAGCCACCCCAGTGCCTTGTTAAAAGCATCATTCTTATCTCATTCCGCAGTTCATGGTGGATGGTGGATTTACTCCAGTATTTACTGATGGCTCTAAAGCAAGAGACAGTGAAGGTGCATTTGGTCTTTCTTGACAGTAACCTTTCCCATACCATCCCCCCCCTCATGCTTCAATTTTTACGGCAGAATTAATGGCTATAATGATTGACATCTCTCAAATTTTATTCCTTAAGCGCAAGACTTTATTCAGATTCGATCAGCTCCCTCCAGGCGCTTTAAAGCCCTTTAAAAAAAAAAATAATGTATACTCGTACACACAATTTCTTCGGCTGCTTCCCACTCTCGCAAGAAACACAATTACATCTATGTTGGAACCCCCTCCAAGTAGAGGTAACTGGCTAACGAAATAGCTGACAGAGAGGCTAGAATGGTCGCCTCCTCTTTCCGAAGCTTTTCTAGGTACCTTCCGGATGCCATTCTACATAGTAGCCTTCCGTCAATTGATTATATTATATTATTATCCTGCTTTCCGACAAGGCTTCTGGTCTTACTGGCAGGAGTGGTACTGGGTGAGTGATCAGCGAGTGGCGAAACTTAGAAATATAAAGACGAAAATGGTGAGTGGTCTTTCTCACACCCGACGAAAGCTCTTCCACGAGGGTGATTTCTTGCACGCCTCAGCATTTTCTCTATCTCCAAGAAGGAATAGTTATTCACAAAATTTAAATTTGTTTATGCAATATTAGGACATTATAACGTAAAGAACTCTTTTTATTTAGCTTTATTAATTTTTAATCCTTGACTGAATTTTTATTTCGCCATCCATTTTTAATTTATTTTTTTTTTATGTTTTCTTTTATGACATTTAAGAATATGTATTGAAGACAGTTTTAAACCCTCGCACCCTGGAGTTGATTATTTCATAACCATTGTGGCCGCTTCCTTGTGGCCGTGGTGGTCCTGTACATTAAGGACTCAAATATATATTATATATATATATATAATATATATATATATATATATATATATATCCTATATATATTACTATATATATATATTATATATTATTAATATATATTATAATTTATATATATATATATATATATATATATTATATATATATTATATTATATGATATAATTAATATATATATATATAATATATTATAATATATATATATCTACTCTGAAAATAAACTCTTGATTGCGTTAAACTTTAAAGGATGATCGTGATCGGTGACCGTCACAAACAGCTGTTATACGAAAAGACCGCAATAAGCTTTAAACTTTACTGATACCGTTAAAAAAAAAAACTTTATATAAAAATACAATTTTTTGTATTTTTTTGAATTTTTTAGGGCTTTGTATTCCTTTTTAATCTATTTTTTTTAAACACACATTTGGAATTAATCTAATATTATAGAAAAACATAATAAACTTTAGTAATAAAATATTATTACTTCAAATAAGTTAGTTTGGCTCACATCTAACAATCTAGATATATTGTCTACTAATATATATATATATATATATAATATATATAGTAATATATATATATATAATATATATATTATATAATATAGTTATATATATTAATAATAATATATAATACTGTATAATTATGAGTGCTCTAATTTTATTTTATTTCTTCTATAAAAAGTGATTTGCAAAAACATACATTGCGATAAATATACTTATTAGAAACCGATATATATTATAATACGTTATATGTTATATAATATATATATATATATATATATATATATATATTTATATATATTATATACTATATAGTAATAGGTCTATTTTTATATATATTATATATATAATATATTATAATATAGGTCAGCATCCCGAAGAGGCGAGGCATGTAAACTAAAAAACTATAAAGCTACAATTACTAAATATAATTTTCATTAATCAGGAGACAATTTTTACCCAGGAAAATAAAAAAAAAAGTAAAAAAATAACGCTTTTTAAAACTTACAAATATTGCAGTATAAATTTTCATATAATTTCGTGTTTAAAATACGACGTAGCTCGCGACTTCTGAGGAGCGCGCAAAGGTGCCCAATGTTGAATTTTTTTTTTTAACAGAATATGGCCACGGTAAAAGTTAAAGATGGACAGAGTCGGGGTATTAAAATAAATAATATTTTTCTTTTAAGTTTCGCGATGACCGTGGAAAAGCTGAAATAAAAGAAAAGGGTGAGTTGAGAGAGTCTGCTAGATGTTATAGTTTTTTCTAGTTACATGCCTGGCCTCTTCGGCATGCTGGCCCATATATATGTATATATAAATATTATATATATATATATATATATATATATATATATATATAATCTATATATATATATATATTATATATATATATATATATATATATATATATAATATATATATAGTATATAGTAGTAGTTGGTGTTACGTTGAGCGTAACGGAAAAATCATCAGAAGGCTGAATCAGTAACAAAATTTGGTCAGCGGTCATAATCTATTTCGAAACAATATACATAATGTAATTAATGCAAAAAGAATTAACAAAAGTCTAATAAATATGTCTATCAAATATAATATATAATAATAATTAATTGAAATAATAATAATAATAATAACAAAATGAGATATAAAAGTTACGCCTGAGAATTCAGTTTCTGTTATATTTTTAAAGGAAACTTATAATTATAACATAAACAATATATAAAAATTTTGTAATCAAAAGACATTTAAAAATAAAACCCTCGCATTTAGAAGTATGAGATTATTAAAATGATAAATAATATAATAAATAAAGGTATATATAATAAAAGATTATTTTATGTATTGTGTAATGGTATCAGAAAATTGTCACACTACACAATAGTCGAGATAGCGAGTGAAAACAAAATAAAATATTGTGAAAATAAATTCGAGAATATATATTCAATATGATACACAGGAATTAGGTTTAGCAATACACGTACCTTGCTAAATAACTCAGAGAAGAAGGAAAAAATATATTATTGTTCAACCGAGTTTACGGTCATTGAAAAATGATTTAATTGGCACAAAATTCGTAATGATCACCTGAGAAATGTAAGCTACAGTGTGAGTAGCTTTGATCTGATAACTGTCACGCGATGAACCTTTTAGAGACCCTACGAAGAGGGAACAGAGAGGTTGCGTGTTAATATAATTGTATGTCACTAAAAGATTACACGATCTTGCGCACATATTTGTATAATCGACGAAAGGAGGTTGAATAGAGTTTGATCTTTCTCCGTTGATGGAGAAATGGTGCGTGCTCGTGGATATTCTACCAGCAGACAGAAAAAGAGTAAATCGAGCTCTTGAGAAGAATAAGCTAAACCACTAATGAGATGAAGAGGAATACAATAAAAAATTTTAGAAAAGAGAGGAGAATGTATAGAGTGACAGGAAGCGTAAATATCATAAGCTGGTCACCACTCCCGAATACAAAGCACAGAGTTCCAGACGAGGTTCTCCAGAGTAGAGCTGAGAATGAGAGGGAGTTGAAAAAAGCGAGAAACCATACCTGACGTAAATGATGTGCTACCGTTTTCTTACGACTATAATCGTTGGTCGCACTGTTCTGGTGACCGAAGTGAATAGACGATGGCGTAAGGCATATGCCAGAGTTCGGAAATGGGTTCTGGAGGTCGGAGACGGGAATGTGAGAATCTGGTTGTGAAGCAAAGACAGAAAAGAAGTATGCATAAGGACAACATTTTGTGTGAGCGTCTAGAGGAGATATGTCGTAAAGGAATGAACAGGGAAGGTCGCTCGTAGAATATACGATAGACGCATAAAGTGATGAGTCAATGACGACAATGAGATCCTAAATATATATTTGTATAGTAATAAGGGAGGTAGTGAAAATTGAGCTCAAAACGAGGTCAGGTTCCCAAGAAATATATTAGTGACAATAGAACTACAGTTGTAAATGAAAAAGTACTAAGGTCAGAATGGGGGAGATAAGATAGATAACGAGATAATGTATAACTTCTTTAAATGAGCTGAAGTTAGTTAGATAGAACGTTTAATCATTATGGTGTCGATGCTGTGTCCTGAGAAATGGAGTGAAAAATGAGGAGGTGGCTTCAAAGAAAGCTGGGTCAAATGTCCGAACTACACTTATAGTGTCGGTCTATGAATCACTTCACCGGAGATATGTTTTTCCATGCTTTTGCCCCCTTTTGTAATGTGAAGTATACTTTTCGAATAGCGTTTTAATCACGCAGCGCAATAAATATGGTTGTCTTCGCAATATGCGGGAGGCCTTAAGTTGCCAATAGGTGGTTCTTGGTGTGATATTCTATAGCCTATAACTTACGTTGAAATCTTAGGAATAAACTAAGAAAAAAGTCTCCAAAATTCCGCAGGCATGTAGGTTGGACGGGGGAGGATGGCTCGTGGGGGCGATAAGGAGCAACGAAGCTCATGCATTGTTCTCTAGTTATCATGATTTTTTGACTCGAAAAAGGCAGAAGCAGCACTGACAAGGGAACAATGATTTCGTAAGATAGTGTATATATCGTATATAAGTATTTTATCGTGTGTTAGGAGGAATATGAGAGGGAGTTATATGAGATTCACCACTTCAGTAAAGGTTTAGTAGCTAGGAGTGTGGAACGAATTAGGCTCGTATATACATAACGAATTCTTACCATGTGTAATCACTAGTTTTAAAGAGAGCGCGAAGCTCTTTTATTTACTATATTGAAGGTCTTCTTTGTAGGATATAGCTTTACTAGAGTATGAGCGAGCGAGCGAGAGTATATATGTGAGTTACTATTCAACGTTTGAACAGTTGTAAGAGTACTAAATTCTCGACCCGAGAGTCTGGTATTCCAATGGTCACCAATAAAAGAGAAGCCTTTAGCTTGCCAGTGATCTAGTATACCCTCTCATGAGTGTCGCTTATGAGACATGTGCGGAGGCGTGAGAACATAGCAGGCCAAGAGAGCCGCGAAGCCACTACTGTCTATGTAAGCAAAATGTTTAATAAAAGTTCAGTAAAGGGAGAGAGCGAGTTTAGGTTTTAGTTCCGCCACACAGATAGAGTAAGAACCTCAAAAACTGCTGAGACGCTAGGTCTGTGGACGAAACGCAGGATCAGCAGAGCTATGAGTAGCGAGTCCAATATACCTGGCTTACTCTCAAACTTTTAAAACATGTATTATGCTACACACACTTAAATACGCCATGGAACACAATTGTCTCGCCAATGAATTATAGTAATATTTGAGTTATTAAGCATTAATGCTTTCATACACCAATCTCCACGATAGTGATATCCTGTAAATCAAGTGAACATCTGATTTATAATTTAATATATGTGTGTGAAAACCCAGTTTGAAAAATGTGTGAGCAAAATATGGGCCGAACAATATCAAACCGGCTTGCAACTCTTCTCTTGGATTACTTAATTATTAAATCGTATTCCTCATATCAAGATGGAAGTATATAAGTTAAATTTAGCTTGAATGAAAATGAGTACGTATATCCTCAATTCTTATTATTATTATTTAGTATATGTGATGCTCTTGTGACATCTTTATGGTAATTTTATTTGAATCAAATATTTGTATGAATCTATCTTAGAGAGCATGTAGATATAGCTACACCAACATAATGATTTAGTATATAAACATCCATTTAGTAAGGAGCGGCTAATGAAAAAATCATATTCCACTACATTATTGTAACCTTATGACTTACTCTGACAACCCCTGGGTGCGACACATCGTGAATGGTGTACAAAAATCTATTATCAATCGACACACTGGGGGTTAAGGTACGACTGGGACCGAAAGGACTGTTGCAGATAATGAGACACATGCCCATATAAACAAAGGGAGTGAAAATCAAAAAAAATATTCTACAATTTGATAAGATGTCGTTAGGAAGATACAAGCTCTAAGGAAAAAAGTGTGTACAAGTCGTGTGTTCGGAGCTGTGCTGCTCGATGGTTAGCGTCGTGGTCCATTGTTTCAGTTACGGATGTGTCGATGTTCAGGTAAATGTGTGTGGAGAATGTCGCGTGTAATTTCGGGAATAGTGTGGTAGCATGTCGTGCAGGATATTGTGTTGTGTGTTTTCCTTGTGTTATAGTGTTCGCAGAATATTCAATCTTGAACTCACTCGACTCTTCAGTGTCGTAATGGTAATTGCATAAATGAACTTGGAAAGAGTCTGGCGGGCTCACTCATCTCACGGTCGTATCTTCGTTTTCATCGCATACAGTGGAGGCTTAGAATTGGCATGGCTCGAAGACTGGGTTCATATCGCTGATCTAGTTACAACCATGTGACAATGAGAATTCCGACCTTTTCTAGACTAACAGTCGACAGTTGGACTTGAATATAAGCTAAGTGAACATTCTGGAAGACTATGTCTCTCAGTGTGTATCTATCTGTGACAGATGGTCGCTGTACCTTGTGTTTGTGCATGGGCGGCTGGATACGTGTCTTTAATTAGACAATGAACTGAACTAGATGGCGTTCTACGACTTGGAGTTTATGTTAAATACGCAGACACTTATAATTTCGCGTCTTGTAAAGACTGCAAACACGCTTCTCAGCTGCACTATAGTGGTCATTGAAGCGTCCTGCGTCTTGTACATCTTTGTCTTATGTACGGGGCATCTGCTAGGTTGTCGGCTATTCCAGTGAGTGTACGAGTTATAATATATAGTTCGAGAGCGCTACTCTCGGAAAGGGAGACGGAGCATCTTACGCGCTTCCTTGATCCTTTTCAAGTGCTCGGTAGAGAGTGGCTCACTTATAAGTTTGCGTTCTATTCTATTCCCAACTACGTTCCGAGCTTTCCATCTACAGTGACAAAGCGACAGAACCTTTTACATCGATATGTATTGGATCGTCTTTCTATAGCTTAGGCACGCGGTTGACTAAGACGAGGTTAACGGTGCGAATTATTAGGCCGGCAGGAATGGTATAGACTCTAAACCTTACGCAATGGTCAATTAACTTAAATTACACAATTCCATCTCCAAAAAATATCTTGTCACCTCTTTTGCAGACCGTAGAGAGTTTGGCACTCTGTCGCGTCTTTGTCACAGCCACCGAAGCATTTCAGAGTGTTTATAAGCACAATGATTCGACTGAAAATGGCTGCCTAGCGATGACGGCGGATCTTCAATAGAGGGACGTTAAACACGCAAATCTTTGAAGTCCTAATCAACGGTCACGATGTATTAGTAACTGTTCAGCGACGTATATCATAGCATCTTTACGGCGCGAATCGTATATACTCAACAAAACAATACTTCCTCAACGATCTTCTGTGAATCAGACTTCAAACTACCGAATAGAACCCAAGATTCTCTACAACGCCTTCGCTCTTGTTAACGAATATAACTATGCCCTGGATGCTGAATTATGCATTTTGGACTTATCGCCACCACTGAAGAGTAGGCATCTGTAATTATCGCATGACGAGAGCTCCAAGTATCGTTCCTATGGGATCAACTAGCGAATTTACTTCAGGGTAAATCCACGTAAGCTGACATCTCGAATGAATGTTTGAAATGATTGAGAGAGACTAGCCAGGCTCCTTTCCGTTGACCAGAAAAACCCGAGAGGGCGTATATCGAAAAATATTCCGTAAAGGCGAGAAGTGCGAGAGTGATAAGGACTCAAACGTTCTGAACTTTATTATTTCTTACATGTCTGCTAGGTTACTACCGGATCTGAGAATTAGGGATGAATATCAGGGTGCTTAAAAAGACCTGCGCGCTGTAGAAATTGAAGTATGAAATTGTTCTTCCTTTAAGATGATGTGATGTCCGGTACACCACCAAGCTCTTCTTTTAGAGGATGAGGGGGGATGTGAGAGACCTTCAAGTGCAAGAGAGCTTATAAAGACTGTATCGCAGTGTATCAACTTTTTCTGATTCCCCCTTGGACCGCTGTCTTCTTGATGCGAGCGCTGGACGATGTTGGACTCTTCTTGCTAAAATAGGTGTATTTAACAGACGGAAGGTGCTAGACGCCAATTATGACCCTCGCGCGAATTTCACCTCCACCACTGTCCGCCTGCAATTCGTAACATGCGAGAGAGTCGTGGGCCCGTAGTCCTCCCGCCCTCATCAGCGGATTGTAATATGAATTAGTACTGCAATATTGGGGCATGAGGAGAAAGGCTCGTTCGTTGAATTGAGTGCCAAGGTCCTTCTTTCGCAGCAGGATTGTAACCTAGGTTATGTTGCTATGGAAACTCCTTAGCTCCTATTGAATGGTCGCGATTGCATGAGCTGTCCATCTCTATTATCCTTCCTCCTTAATAGACAGCAGAAAATCTGTCTTGCGGTACGAACCTTAGGCACACCCTATGCGCTTACGGCAAAGCTTAGTCTTTTGAGTTTATTTTGGTTTTGTTTATTTATTGTATCTGTTATTTTGTTCTTGTTTTGTAGTTATGTTATAATTTTTTGTGGTTCCTGTCGGATAGTTTCTTCAGAGGTCTGTATTCATCATCAATTATTTTCGACTGCGTAGTGCAATGGGTACATCTTTGACTTGTGACTCGGCGCGTAAAAGAAAAGAGCGAAATAGCCGCCCTGAGTTGTGGCAATAATCATGGAGAAATCTGAGGTTAATTAATAATGATTATCTAAATATATACTCACATTATTACTAGATGTGAGAAAATGAATATGCTTAATGCCTAATAACTTATTATCGATGGTATGCGGAATATGCACGGATTATATTTCTTATAAGCCGGACATAAGATAGATAGTTAGAGTCCTCATAATTCTAATCTATATATGACGTATGAGATCTGTATAGAATTTGATATATATACATATATATAGTATCATAATATATATTCCATTTATTTTAATTTCAGGGTGTACCAAAAAAATCGGTAAAACTACTATAAAACAGAAATTATGATTAGGAACCAAATTGTGTGAAGTTGTCACTGTAATATGTGTGTGTGTGTTGTGTATTTTGCTGTGTGTGTGTGTGTGTGAGAGAGAAGAGAGAGAGAGGAGAAAGCAGAGAGAGAGAGAAGAGAGAGAGAGAGAGAGGTGGCGAGGAAGGAGAGAAGAGAGAAGGAGAGATGAATTTGTTAAAACATGAAAATAATTCAAGAAACTTTCAATGAGGTACAAATGCTCTTTTACTACTTATAGCTCAAAGAGTAATATTTTAAGGTTGAAAGTTATAGGATAAAGGTCGATGATTTATGCCTCAGTTATTCGGTAATGTCTGAACCGATCCGGCTTCACACGTGAAATACAAACCAATCTTTGAAATAGAAAAACATCCACGAAACAATACACGAAGAGAAAAGAAGAGCCAAGAGAGTCTAAACATCTCGATGCTTCTGTCACCTCGACCTTCTCAAATTCCTAAGAATGGAAAAAAAGGGAAATGCAAATATAAGTCTTCTTTCTTTCTTTTAGTAATCACCTTTCTCCTCTCTTTGACTCAGAAATAGTTTTTTTTTTTTATTTATTTTTATGGCCTATGTATGGTTCTGTTTGAGCTTTTGTTTTTTCCGAGGATGGATACGTGTGTACTATTTTTTAATGCTGATAATTGGCTCTTGACAATACTTACGTTTGTATATTAAAGATAATGTTATGGTGGAGGGATCGTTGAGAGACTCGACAAAGCAAGCTTGGACGGCCTTGTAAACCAGTTTAAGTTGTCTCTGCGTTTTTTTACTGCTGAATGCTTAAAAATATTATAGCGAGATGTGGTGTTTTGAGATTAATGTCCATCATTTTTTTCTTAATATCTTTTACATAGTTATGCTATAGTATTATATATATAAGTAGCTTAAAAAGAGAAGTGTAGTAGTAGTATTAGTATATTAGTATTTATTAGTATAATATACTATCTATATATACTATATATATATATACTATAATATATATATTAAAATATCACGAATATAACGTTAGACTGATGAGATTTCGTAAAACTCCACAAATATACCCAACAAATTTTGTATAACTAGGTAATGCTATATTTTTGATATTCTTTTGGCATTTTTTCTCGCTTGGGATTTAATGATGAGAGGGGAATATCATTTGAACGCAAGGCCTGAAGATAGATAAAAAAACAAAGGAGGTATATTGTTGAGGCCAATATATGGTTAGCATCAAGGTGCGAGTTAGAGAGTGCCGGGAACCGACTGGATAAACGAAACGTGTTGAGCCAATAGTTAGGATGAGGCTGAGAACATTATGTGAAACGTCTAAATGAGATTGTTTATGTGCAGAATAAGTTTATTTGATAGAGGATTGGGAGGATGTGACTGGGGGTATCGTATAGGATTGGAGGAATAAATGGTTACAGGAAATTATAGCATTAAATAAAGGAGCTGGGGGTATCTGAAAAGGAGGTGATCGGTTGTTTCAGTTGCTACAGATGTTCAAAAAGAAACATTTTGAAAAAAAAATATAGATGTTCTTGTTAACTTAGCCATTTTAGATACGAAGGATACGGATAATTGGTGTTTTATCGTTGCTTGCAAGCGTTGGTTCCTGATGTTTTCTACAGCCGACTGAATGTAGAGGCTATTGTTAAGGGAGTCTCTCGTATTCCTCTGCTAGATCGGACCAGCGCTCGGATCATCGCGAGGAGGGTGTGGAACTTGCCTACGTCTTTCCCATCAGCTTCTCCGTCGTCTCCATCTTTACGTCAGTTTCCTAATCATCTAGCTGTTTGAGCTGTGGTACATTCGTAATATAGTAACAATAATACAATAACAATGGAATAATATAATAATAATATTAATAATAATAATAATAATAATAATAATAATAATAATAATAATAATAATAATAATAATAATAATAATAATAATAATAACAACAGAGGGAACGTCTCGTATATTTTTTACATTTGTCATAAGTCAACAAAAGGTGACAAAGAAGATTGATATAATGCATTTACCTGTAATAAATCACCTAAGGAAAGCGTTGTGCAGACCCACGCCATCCATCATCTTAACTTACTCTAATGAACAACTCGTCTGTGTGTGAGACTTGTAACTTGACTGTAATGGTCGAATGTAGGTATAGTGCAGTGCATAACTTTGGTATCCAGATGTGGTTCGGTGCAGTGCAGTGCGGTTCTCGTTTATGACATCTTAGTGTGGTGCAGAAAATATCTCTGCTCGGCCAACTCTAGTCGAATGGTAGCAAAAATATTTTATTTGAAGAGACCATGGTTTAGGACTTTAGGTCCTCGTAATCTAATAAAGACTGATATGGTTGGGATGACTATAACGGATTAAATTAATAACCTAAAATTGGAACAATCTATCAGTAACAGTAACCATCAATCAAAAATCGGTAACAAAAATCTTTCCTTTTATAGAAAATTGACACAGGTCTAAACTTTAGAATTTTTGATCTAATAATTAATCGAAAAAATTTATTGCAAAAAAAATTATATGGGGATCTGCCCACTATTGCGAAGGGGCAATAATGACCTTTCAATATATATATATATATATAGTATATATATATTATATATATAATATATATATTTATATATATATTATATATATATATAATATATAAATAGTTATTCATATAGATGAAACTAAATATTTTCTTCCCATAAATAGTTTATGTATGATATCAAATATAAGCTATCAGAACTAATCTAAAAGCAGGATGGTGAATCTTTGCACGAAAAATTACTACTATTACATTTTTAACTAAGGTTATTACGATATAATTACGTGATATAATAACTATATATAAAGCGCACTGTCCTTTTTAGAAGATAGAGACAGTGTTGACATTAAGAATATAGTCATATAATAATCAAATATTTACGCACTGAAGCAGCGTAATCGCTAATCGCGATGCACTGAAATGACGTGTCTAACCTTAAACTCCAATCGTAGGAGAGAAAGAGTATAAAAGTTTGGCCACATGTTCCTGCTTTTTATATCATGTTATTTGTCTATATGTTAAGTATTATATCTTATTACGATATGGTATTGCTGTATTTTTATTTTTTTTGAAGTGTGCGTGCTTCCGGGAAAGAAGACGGTATCCGGTCGAAACATGATGGTGGGCGAGAATTCCTGTCAGCAAAAGTAGACGATAGAGCCCTCCGTTCCTGTCCGCTACTTGAAACCAGAGAGTAAATCCTGACTCCTTATGGATGTCATTCTGGGAGATTTACGAGTCTTGGTATGCGCTTTAGGCTTAAAAAAAGTAAAAAGACAGAGCTTTATTGGCAACCTTGTCGCTCTAAATTTGCCTTGAATAATCGAAAAAAAATTCGAATTTTGCTTCCTCTCTGCAGGGTCGAAATGTTATATATTTTCCGGTTGTAACATCCGTTTAATAATTGAAATAAACATTTATATATCTATTGTATATATTTAAAAAAATAAATCCATAAAACGTATTACAATATGTATATATATATACAATATTTAATCATATACAATTTCTGATCGATAAGGATTATTTTTTAAATTCAAATATTTACTAGAAATAATTAGGTAACTGTAATATTAGGGCAAATCTATAATCTCTCATCAAAGAAATGGTCCACCAATGTATTCAACTAGATAACTTTTATTCCATACTTTTGTTGCCAGCCGTCCTGGTTTATTCCTTCTCACTAATAGCCGTTTAATAATAGTTGGATTTAAAGTTTGATAGTTGATGTTTATATATATGGGTTGGTTGTGTAGTAGTGTACAAGGCATATAGTATAGTGTATTGAAACGTTTAAAGGTTACTTTTTTTCTTATGGAACCTATCTTCTGTAAATGAAATTGAGTCTTAAATTTTACTGTATATTCGATTATATAGTCAGACTATTAGAATGAATATATATACAAATGTAACAAAAATATTAAGTATTGTCATATGCCTGTGTATAATGTATGAGTTCATGAGGTTTAATAGAATAATAAAAAAATCTTAACAAAAATGAGAGAAAATGTATGAGCTTCACTTATTTAAAAGCACATAGTAAACTATGTGTGTCATTATAAAATATTCTCTGAAATATTTAGATGTTCTTTAGCCGTAAATTATTAGATATGCTCGTAAGCATGAAATGAGATCAAGAGTGAACAATATGCTACGGAAGAATTCTGTTTTAAGTCGAGACTTGAGGTCACTTTGTACAGTTATTTTTTGCAAATGAGTTTTCCAAGTCTGAACAATTATTCGTACAAAATAAGAATATGTAAAAAACGCATTGCAGAAACTCCTAGGATATGGATAGACATTCAAATTAAGAGAGAATAAGCGCGAAAAAGTCGGGTGTTTCCGCTTGTCAAACATGTACATACGTGTAATTTGGACCTGTCTAACCTCGCCCTTTCTAACGACCTCTGTCCCGTCGAGATATTGTGAGGATTTTTTTATTCATCCAGGGCGCTTGCTTTTTTTTTTATAAGCCAATTTTTAACGCAAAATTTTCCCTATAGTTTTCAATAAAGTATTTGTCGAATGCCCTACACGAGGTATACAATATTAAGGGGTTGGACGGAAGGGGGACATGATTTGTATAATAATTGAGACAATGTATTCAAAATATATAAGAGGTAGCCAGTTACGTATATTTAATCAGAGTACTAAAAAAAATCGTTCATTTTTTAAATTTTGATATATACATATATATCGTTTTAACTAAAGGAATACCCACAGGGTAACGAGCAACCACAGAGATGAGCAGAGAAGAAACGTAAGTGTCGTCTCCTCTCATATGTATGCCGGGGGAGAACGTACAGTAGGTAGACTCTCTTTTCCCCACCCTCCACCGGGGGAGGGTCTGCATAACACGGTAACACCCGTGATGAGATCAATATATTGAGGGTTAAGTTATGCTGGGTGTATCGAGCATTGCTTTACACTCCATTCCGTCCCACTCATCCCTGCTACGAGGGGTAGATGGAATATAATCGATACCGCCTACTCCCTCTGTCCCCCGTCGGCTCCGAGCCCCACCTATACGATTTTGTAGAAAAAATGAGTTTTATTTTTTATATTAATTTTTTTTTTACATGATGTTTGTCAATATAAAGTGCTGTACAGAACGCTGATTCCTAAATATTGTAGGAACTTAAATCTTCTGACAGAACTATTGTTTATCATTCAATTATGCTAAATATTTTTTTTTTTTATTTTTTTTTTTAAAAAAAATTTTTTTTTTAGATATAATAAAGTTTTGCTTATATCGCTGATTTTTTAAAAATTAAATTGAAAACAATTTGAAAGTCCAATAAGTTTCGTACCCTCCCATATCCAAAACACAAAACCTGAACTTTAAAGTATTTCCAAAACCCATGATGATGATGAATATATATATATAAATATAATAAAAGAGTAGTATATATATATATAATATTACTATAGCTATATCGATATATCTCTAGTATCCTAAATAGATATATCATATACCATAGTGATTCTAATCGATAGTTTTTTTCCTAGCTTTTAATGGTATGAACTACAATCAAATTAACTTTCTTTTTAACCAAATATATAGTGATATAAATATAATTTATATATAAAACGAAAATTATATATATAGTATTATATAAATTTATTAATGGGCCCTAAGTAATAGGGGTAAGATAAACACAATACGCGATTTATATCATTTAAAATATATAAGAAATAAATTTTTAAAAATTAATTATGTAGTTTATATATATTATAATTAATAGATTTATGAAATATTGAATATTTATATTATTTTTATATTATAATTATCTATAATTATGTATATAGTTCGCTTCACTCAAATTAAAAAATAAACTCGTATTTTTTTTATCAGTGTAACCCTAAACAGCTTTACTTATGTAAATACATTCTGCCTTCAGATTGTGGAATTCTTTTCAGAAAGATAAATTCAAATGGTAATCCGAAGTGTTATTGTACAAAATATAGCCTATTTAGGCGAATGAGAGTTGTTCAAAAGGTACAGGCTGCGGATTCGATAGGTAGAGCAAAAAAAGAACAAGGTCTCTAACTACCAGACTTTGTCCCAAATATTATATTATACGATATATGTAAGTATAGTACCTAGTGTGTTTTATATATATATATATATTGAATATATATATAATATAATATATGATATAATACTAGTATATATATCTATATTTATATATATATAATAATAATATCGTATAGTATATATATTATATATAGTAGGCGTATATAATATACGAGAAAATACTAAATTATATATATCTATACTAGTATAATATATATATTATATACAGAAAGGCTCAGATATATAATTAATAATATAAATAGTATATTATTAAAATGTATTAGTATAATATTACTATATATTTTGGTATCACATAGCTATGACAGGATGAGATATTAGACAATCAAGTAATATTCTATTAATTCGTATATAAAACGCATATACATATTGAATATATGAAAATATAATAAGAATTACACAAAATATATTATAAATAATATATATAATTAAGTATAAAACATAAATAAATGATACTAAATAATATGATGGTATAATGTATTAAATGATTGAGAAGCTTCTTGCACCTTCTTTTATAGACAATATCTTTTATACTAAATAATAATATATTAAATATATAGCATAAATATAATTAACAAAAATAAAACAAATGACCTATTATTATTTGCATTATTACTATAAATATATCAAAGTATTTAATATACGTACCCTATTGTATAAGAAGTAGTGATAATTTTGACCAGGGAATGTTAAATAAATTTTTTTATAGTACATTTTTTGATCGTCTTAAAACTGTCAAGAGGGAGCGAGGAGCTAGCAATGGAGATACCGTAGTTTCTAGAGACATAAGCGATTAAGAGACATGTATATAATTTGAAACATATAAGTCTTAGGTTGAGATACATTACCTTAAAGTTTAAACATATTATTCTTAGGTTACGAAAAACATGTTGAAACTAAGGCATAATTAGTCTAAAATTGAGATTTATTACTAACAAGCACCGTCAAATTGACGAATGAAAATTACACTTTAATATTTTTCAATATAAGTAATTTTTGAACATCAATTTTTGTAAATTTCTCTGTATATGATTATCACACATTTCTATTTGGACGCTTTGCATAACAGGTGTTAGAAGAATGTCTTCATACTCTGTTATACTATTAATGATAATGTTTTTCATGATTCTTCATTGACTGTTAGGTTGATTAATGAGCAAGTTGTTATTATTCAACAAAACGCATTTACTTTTCTTCAAAAAAAATTCAAAAGTCGGATAAATTCAAGCAAAAGAGATTAACAAAAATCAATAAAATTTCCTCGAATATATTGCAATCATATAAAGTTATTAAACAAGGATTTGGTAAGTTATCAAAATGTATAAAGAGTGAAAATAGAAGTCCTCGTAAGTGTCAAATAACTATTTATGAACGAATAATTACTAAAGAGTTTACTAGCTTAAATTAATACTGGTACTTTTTAGCTTCAAGAGAGGCCGGTCTTTTTTATCAAGAGGCTTAAAAAAATATATAAAATACAATTTAAAATTTTATCAAGTACAGTAGTTTCTTTAAATAATAAATACAAAAATGAGTATTAATAATAAACAAGCGCAGATTACCTTTCTTGCCCTTTCAAGGATCATAATCGAGTTGAGAGAGTCGTACAAATTCATAGATATCTTTTCATTGTCACATTTCGTTCCCGTCTTTTTTTTTCACATACAGGATTGTTTACTCCGGAATGTCCATCTTTTACTTATATGAACTGCTACTGCTAGTAATTTTTTTTAAAAGTAGGAGTCACTAAAAAAAAGAGCGAATATGCAGGTATATAATATGAGAGGAAGTATGAAAAAAGTTAACGAATTGCACACCAACCCCTCAACCGCTAAAAGCCAATATGGACAAATCTGAAATAAACTGAAAAAAAAAAGAAAAAAAAAAGAAAATGAAAAAAGCTTAGAGCTTTATATGTAAATTGAATATAAAACTGGAACAAAAACTTTTAGTCAATGACCTTGTCACTAATGAAGTGTTAATATGTATGGTAATATTCGCATTTTTACTGTGCCAATAAACACGCTTTCCAGTGAGTGATAAATACTAACAAACACCAGTGCAAAAAATTAATTCAAGTCTAGCCGTGTGTAGACTAACAGAATAAAAGTGAAATAAATTTATCATTCTGGGCGTGATATTCATCGATGTGAGTAACGTAGAGGAATGCTGTATCAATTATTATATACAAACAGATTGATTTCAAAATAAAATGTAGAAATTAGAAAAAATTTTAAAAAAAAAAACCAAAACAGGTAAGAGAACGCCGCTCCCCATTCTGACACCAGCTTCACCTTTACTCTCGACATTCAAAAATAATTACAAGAGTAAAACAACCGATAGCGTATTTAACATTTTATAACCAGGCACTAAATTCATGCACGTTCAGAAAACAAAGACCCATGTTTGAACCGTTTTGGGCCTGCGTCTTTAAATAACTAGGGTTGTTACCGTCACGCGATACTTGATGAAAGGCGATGCGGGAGGTTTGCGCGCGGTGCCTGGTGTGCCATTTTGATGCGGTCGTTGCGGCTATAAAAGGAGAATCTCTCTCAAGGGTTTCCTTTGTATACCGGCAGGGTAACAAAATTATAGCGACGTAGCGCTAGCTATTAAAAAGAATTATTTGATTAATCCTATGTGAAATGTGTCAAGTGAAGTACGGTTCTAGAGATCTTAGAATAAAACGAAGAGATGTTGATATTGTATGATAAACCGTGGTATCTATTTATCTCCTACCGTTGGCGCTAAGGTGCAGAATTCACTTGTTGAAAACTCATATAAATAATGAGAAACACGCTAATGCTATACTACAATGGAACTCCAAACCAGTAATTTTGTATTTTCTTTTGGAATAATTGTGATTATCAGAATTACAAGAGGAATCAGAAGCTCAGGCAGGAAAAGGTACTATTACGATATATCAATTTAGTTGTCATTTAGATACTATTTTATATTTACGTATATATCAACAATTCTTATAGAGGTTTTTAAATGCGAACTTAAATTGCTCACAATTCTAGATTTTTTTTTTAGACGTGAGCGCTACGTGGTGTGATGTGCTACTATGAAACACGTACTATAGTGTATTAATGATGGTCTTACTACTAAATAGATATTTCTAGGTATAATACAGAACGTTTTACATCATATCTGTTTATTTATTTTACCTTAATATAAATAATTCAGTATCAATAGAACAACTAATCCAAATAGATCGAAAACTTATGGCCTGATTATAAGCTGAACTGACTTTGATAGCGTAACTAAATAAAACATATATTACCTATTACTTTTTTATTCAACACCAAATACAAAATAATATGATTTAAAGGGTATATATGAATCAACTAATTATTACCTATTATGTGTGCATAGAGGTACGGGCAGTATGGCACAGTAACAATATATACCATTGATTATTATAATAATAAGTGAGGTGACCGGTAAAAGATAAGTAGAGTAAAATTACGGTAATACGGCTATAGGATTTATATATTTATCCTACTATATATATAGATACTACAATAGATATATATATAGTACCAGTTTAACATAAAAACAAATAAGATATAAGTAACATAGGTATACTATAAAAAATATATATATATTAAGATATTTATTATATAATAGTATTAATTATTTTGAGATAAATTTTGTCAATATTTTAAAATTTTTATTTACAGAAGAGAATATAGCAGGCAAGGAGAAGAAAAAAGAAGATGAAAATGAAAAGACAGAAGAGATCGAGAGAGCGACGAAAGTCAAAGAAGATGCAGACGAGTAGTTACGACAAAGAGAGAGCGCGTAGAGTAAGATGACCAATAAAATATCTGTCCATATATGAGTATTTATTAAATATTAAAAAAGTAAACAAGAAAACATTATATTAAAAAAAGAAATTACAATAAAACAATTTAATTTTTGAGTATTGCTTGCCGTAAAAATTTTAATTCAATGCATTCACAGTTGAGTTGATTTTTATTAAAGAACATAAAAGCAGTCTTCAAAATCTTCAAAAACATAAGAAAGAAATATTCAAATGCGAAGGATAAAGAAAAATTATATGAGAAATATAAGAAGTGTATCAGAAGTTTAAATGTCAAATGAAGAGTAGCAAGCTGAGGAAGAGTTAGTAAAGTGCAAAAAACGATGAAGGTGAAATTACCATTTATCGAGAGCATAAGCCTACTTCATGCCGGCTGCACTGAGATAATTATTGTCAAGAAAGCTAAGAGTTTTATGGGTATCAGAGAGAGATTTCAGAGGAAAAGAAGGAGAGGTTCTTTTGAACATGTCTAGTAGCTGCGAAAGAAATCAGCAGATCAACGAGCAGAGAGAAAGAATAACTATTATAATAGGCGGTAATGAATGACAGGGAGATAGAGATGATAAAAATAATTTTTTCTAAAATAAAATTCGTTGAACACGAAACGTTTGGTTCGTAACGAGAAGAGAGAGACTTTCCGCTTCCTTTTTGACTGTTTTTATTAAAATCTTCATTTTGCAAAAACATTTCTTTCATTCCCATTCGTTTCCCTCTAAAGTAAGTAATAATTCATGACAAAAAGAAAGTGTAAAAACTTTAGAGATCCTCTCTCTATACTCCATTTTAGATTCATCTCCCAATAAGTAGAAGCCTTCGTATTTTATGATATTATTTGAGATTTTGAATTTATACTACATAACCACTTCTCTTCTAAAGGCTATCAAATTTTGTCCCATCTCACAACCTATTTTATTTCTCTACATGAACCGAGAACTATACTCGTTTTTTTTGAACTATTTCGTTTTGAATCTTGAGATGCTGAAAACACGCACGAGAACACAGTATATTAAGAAGAACGACGATGATATGTTTATCTTGTAACAAAGTATGAGGTGACTGCTGAAAATCCGTTTGTACTTTAATCTGATCATTTCTAGTCCTTCACTATTTTTGGATATTAATGCACAAAGCTAAAAGGGTAAAACTACTTGTGTGCTTCTTTTGCACTTTTGTATGAATAATTCAAATTTTGCGTAATGGACATTATTTGAAAGAAATCTGAACGAGAATTTTCTTGTAGTAAACGCAGCGCATTTTCCATTGATGGTGTTTAAAAAGTAGAACTTTCACAATCAACGAGAGACCACTGATATGGGCTCAAAGGATTCATTTTAAAAATTACTATTGCAATCAATTCACTCTATCTGTTCCAAGTTTCTTTGCAACACATAGTATGTAGAATTCAAGGCGAGTTGGAAAACATCTTGAGATTTCAATTTGTGTTTCGCGAACGCTAACTTGTCCCTTTCAAATATATTCCATTTGCTTGACATGATCCAGGCAGAATTATTCAAAATGGTGAAACAATATTTCTATTAACTGTGATTATATTTCCAACAGCCCTTGTTGAGAAAATTAAAAGCAGTTCGTTTAAGTTGCTCAAGCTGCAGTGTATGGGTGTCTATAAAGATGAAGTATCATAATGCAATTCCTTCCTAGAATTAAACAGCAAACCCTCAGTTTGCCTCTAAGAAAAAACGCATGAATCTCACGTTATCAAGGATATACTTTATTCGATTGATCAACTTATACTGTTCAGAGAAAATAGGTTTATTCTACTCGCTGATTCGATCGTGCTGTAAATGGAGAACCTTAAAGGGAGAAAAAATATTGGCAAAACAGCTCTTTTCTCTGGGCTGAAATAAATTTTTTTCAAACAGGTGGGTTAAATGAAAAAAAAAGGAAAATTAGTTTTGATAGTTGCTTGTGCCCAAATATTAGCGGTTAAAGAAAATTAGTTTATACACCTCATCAATAAGCTATCCTGAATATGACCAACCTGAGAATAGCCTCACTCGCCTCCCGCTTTGACCAATTCCACCTCCGGAATGATCTTCTCAGCAAAATTTCTGTGCTGGGAATCAAGTGTTGTTAATTCTAGGCGAATCCGAATTGTTTTTTCGCAATTTACGTTTACAAACTGCAAATTGACTCTAAGCCCCTAGTAATGAGGCTGTTGAATTCTACCAACAAATCAAGACACGAACAACGACATTTACTAATGGCTTTACTACCATCATATACTCACTACAACATCGCTACATTTCACGCAACCACTTCTTCCATTAACAGACTACTGAAAAACAGGTGTATCAAAGTATTTTAAATATTGATTGAGACTATTACATTCTCTATAAAGTTACAACCCTTCATAATTTATAGTAAAAAAAAAAAGAACTTTCTCCTCATTTTAACCAACAAGTTTTTTTTCGTTTTTTGCGTCACAATTTAAAAACGATTTTGCATTTCCCATAAACAAATGCTAATGATCCATCAATTTTTTCTTCTTCTATTCAATGCTAAAGTATGCTTGTCTTTGCATATACAGAGAATTGAGCTGCTTCCGATGTTAATTGGATAACACCACTTCTATCTTTGGGTGTTTGCGCCACTAAAGTACAAATTCGCACGAGACACTTTCCTCCTTTTCCGTTCTTATTCCTATAGCTGGTCCTCTAGGATGTTTTAAAGTAAATCTAGACGTCTATTTTGGTCCTCAAAATGGTGGGGGATATACGGACTCTTTTGACGGATGATTAGTACCTTCATGTCGCTGAGCCTGGGAGGGTTACGACAGAGTGAAATACTTGGGTAACGAGAATGAAGTAGCCTCCGATCCACTTGCGAGTGTATGATCCTGTATCAAGTTAGTGATATATATATATATACTATATATATATATAATAATATAATATAATATATAAGTATATAGTATATATATATATATATATGGGAAAGTTCTATATTATGAATCGGTGTTCTTCAGCCAACGTCGTGAGTGTCTGGCGTGAAAACTGGCGCCTTGGGTGATGGCTTTTTTAAGGCCATTGAGCCCATGCCAGTCAAGCCAGCCACTCGGCTTGGCTGAACAAATGTTATGAACGAAACACGACCGGGATATATATATGATAATAAGTAAACCTATATCATAAATATATATATATATAACTATGAAAACTACGGAAAACGTAAAAAACCACTAAATATATATATAATATAATAATATATATATCTAATATAATATAATAAAGTAATATATATATATATTAATCTATAATATATAATAGAAAAATGATTTTATTAAATAGTAATTAAGGTACAAACCGTTATATATATATAATATCTATAATATATAATATAATTAATATATATATATAGTACTATATAAATATTAATATAATAAGTATATATATATATATAAGTTATATATAATATATAGTAAATCGGTGTCTACCTGACCAGACTTATTCCGCTAACTTGACATAAAAGCCGTGAAAGTTTTCAGACGACCTAACCGGCGATGGATCGTGGTTGCCAAAAAAAAAGTCAACGCTAGACCTAGATGTATCGTGGTTGGAAAAAAAGTTCGAGCCTAACCTAGATGGATCGTGTTGCCCTAGAATTAAAAGCCGTACACTAGGATCGGTGGTGCTAACAAATCTAACGTACAACCCTAGAAATTACATTTGAAAGTAAAATTAATAATACTTTAAGTTTAAAATAAAATAATTAATAAGAATAATCAAGAATAATAAAAATAATTATTTAGTATATGTATATATATATAATATATTATATAATAGTATAATATATATATAATAATATATATATATTATATATATATATATATATTATATATTATATAATATATATTATATATATATAATTAGTACGTTACTTTTAAAGATCTTCTTCGCTCCTTCAAAGATAAAGAAGATTTAAATGCAAAGTTAAATTTTCAACTTAACGCAATATTGTATAGCGAATACAATGTTTTTTTTTTTTTTTTCAAATACTAACGTTGGAGTTTGTAAAATGAACTCAAATTATTTACGTCACCATATATATGTTCATATAAAAACACAAAAAGATAAATTAGTAGTAAAAAATAATAATAACTATCATACCACAACTTAAAAAAAAACATATTTTTAAACTAAAAAAGATATAACAACTAAACCCTATAAATAATCCAATAAAATTATCTTTAACTTGGCGCCCAACAACCCACGCCACCGGTGCTCTGTCTGTTCTTGCCCCCTTGCACTTTTGTGTTCACACATAATGAATGCACATCTGTAACAATGAACTTTATTTCCGTCCAACTTTATATTATCACCACCACCAGATAATTAGTAGTCGATTCATCAATCAACCTTAACTCTCGACAACAACCATATAAAAAAAAACAGATATACAAAAAATTCAAACCCTATAAAATAGAAAAATTATGTTTTATGCGCCACAACCAAGGGCAGCCCGCTGATCTGTTTCCTCTTGAAATTCGAAAATTTTTCAGAAAATATGAAACTGATCAAATGTAGCAAACACCATAATAATTAGTATTACTATATAATTATTTATATATATATATATAATAATAATATTATCATATATATATATATATTAATGATATAATACATATTATATATACTATATTCTATATATATATTTTTATATATTATGTATATAAAATATTATATATATTATTGATATTATTATTATATA
>JABUQX010011624.1:25000-33975 GCA_015478945.1 Trachelipus rathkii | reverse complement strand
ACAATAATAAAATAATAAATTATCTTTAATATAGTACAATATATAAAATAAATAATACAATAATGAAATAATAAATCCAATAAATAATAAATATCTAAATAAATAAATAATGAAATAATAAATAATAAAACAATAAAAATCAAATAAATAAATAATAAATAATAACAATATATACAATAATCACACACTACTCATTTAATACTTAATAATTTAATACTTAATAATTAATAATAATATCATAATAAATAATAATTACATAATAAATAATAATAATAATAATAATAATAATATATTCCCCTATCATATCAATTATAATTTATAATTCTAATTAATAATTTATAATAATAATATAATAATAATAATAATAATGAATATTTTTTTTTTTTTTGATAGATGTGTACTGGGACCTGCAACATTGCAAGCCAAAAGAGCGGCTATGCCGCTGTCACAGTTAGAAACTAATAACAGTGGAAGTCCCTATCCCGAACGGAGAAAAATTTAACGGCTATCAGAGGTTTTGTATTTGATAAAAAGATATTCGAGCCTTCCAATATGGAGAACGCAAAAAACTTTGTACTTTGGGGGGAAAATTCAGATAAAAATAATGAGCACCACCGGCGATTCCTCGGAAAAGTAACTGGTTCCATATCTCTCTAGTGCCCTCATGTCAGATCGTATACGAATCCTTGTACCGTCGCGCTCCTACGAGTCTAGAGAATATTAAGCGTCGCATAACCCATCAAAATTTATAAATGGTAGCTGAAATAGTAATGAGTATAGTAATTCACAGAAGAATACAAATATACATACAGGATGGGGTGGAGTGAGTATCTCTCTCACACCATGTATGAAAAGCCATCATCAGGAGAATTGGTGTGAATTGTCCAATTCGTTAACTAAGGTAGACGAGAAATCCACCTATAATTTACGGCGATGTACTCTGTTTTAACATAATAATAATTAAATATAATAATATAATTTAATTATAATAATATAATTAATAATATATTATAATAAATAATAATTAATTATACTAAAGAGAGATAATATAATAATGAATCCAGAGCATTAAACATTGTACAATAAACATAGATTGATATTTATAATAGGATTAGCACTTTAAGGGAGAGAACTCCACAAGCGAGCACGGGCAATGCTGGAGTATCTATACAACGTGTCAGTACTCAGGGCGTTAACTACACTGGGGAGAGGGGAATGCGCCTATATACGAATTGCCCGAACTATGAAACAGACACCGTGAGATCGGTATTAGGACTTATAGATTGTCAAGTTGCCAACCAGTATATATATATTATATAACTTTAACGAATCAGGGAGAATGTATGCGGTTATATGTATTGTTAAGGGGTAAGATCGAATGCTGGAGAGTATTATTTTGTGATTATGAACGATGGAACACAAGTACAAGGAAATGCAGAATATATCACTTCATATAGGGTCGATGATGCCATTGTCAACCGCGCACAAATGATATGGAGGAGGACAGATAGAGAGCGCACTGGAAGTGTATGACGCGAATAGGTGAGAGCAGGTCGGGGGATGCCCATGCTCTTAGAGAGTCAATAAGAAATTGATAATTACATGGATGAGGGTGGTGTGACCCAGAGAGGCAGAGATAGGATATTTGTGGAGTCACCGCGTACTCAGAGAGTCGACCTATGCCTTTCTACCAGATGATGGCCACCGTCCAATGACGGGTTGACGTTCCGTATGTTGGAGTTCACAGGATCCTCTGCCCAGCATGTTTTGCCGGCCAGAGAGGAAACCCCGACGTATATGGATTGGAGAAATAGTAGCAGGAAAAATGGCCGCGGGCGTACAGCAGAGAAAGGTTTATTGGCACTCGACACCTCGTGGGCGTCGTGCGCTGCCGCGTTGGGTGTTGCTGTATCGTGGGTCTGTTGTGTTGCATTGTGGGCGCGAGAAACACCATATATCTAATTATAAAATATATTACGAAATCAACTAAAATAGTTTTTGTTAACACACAATGCCGTGAAAGGAAACCCGAGAGAGAGATGTTTCTACTTCTGTGCGTCGATAACATATAAAATATTGAAATAATGACATAATGCGACCCGAGGGTTGGTAACTGGCTTGATCGTTTGTTCTGTCCAGATCGAACCTGAGGAAGAGCGGCTTTATTAGGAATCGAGTAAATTACCAAAGGTAGTATAACGTTTCTCATCAGGAAAGGTGAGAATGCATGCCGTACTGCTATATTTTTCGTGCCGCTTTGCTACTACTCGCCATGTTCTGTATCATAGATACGGCGTGGGCTTATCAGTCTTTCAGTCCGAAAAGAGCACCACATATTATGAAGATATACAAGCACGAGGCCGAAGCCCCTATCCCTCCGTTTTGGAACTATCGGTATGACCCGAAGGAACGGAAATCGCTCTAGAGCGGCTAATGGCGGTAACAGGAAAAAAGCCGAGATAAACCATTATCGAGACTGAGCAACAGAGGTGTGCCCTGCTGGCTGGTCCAATTGAATTGGTTCCCGTAATGTTCCAAAAGCAGCAGAAGGCAGATAAACCCACTTTGAATAGGAGAGTGGAAATCATAGTGGCAACTGGCACCGCTCCGCTGAGGAAAGGTTTGGAGGAATAGCGTAGCTGGAAGTGCCACACCGCGCGCGTAGCAAAGTTTCCAATATGTATTATGAGGGTATATAGTGATGGACGAGCGCGCCGCACCGTTATACGATATATATATAGAGACCGATCAGGGACACGCGACGAGTAAAGCCTGAGATATAACGGTAGGGACATAAATGATACCGCTGCACATGAGCTGCTCCCGCCGAAAGGACAGGGGCATCAACCCGGCCAGCCATCGCCTACAGGCATCCTGCGTCGGGAGACGGCAACGAGAAATGCTCTCCGTTTGGCGTATTCTTACATATGAACATATCACGAAACCGTGGATAATGGGAAGACTAAAAAAAATGGACGAGAGAGGTCTGAGATGCACAACGAGAGGTGGGCTTAAATGCTCTCTACCATAATGGAATAACCTATAGTCTAGTTTATAAACACCCACCAAGTGCAAAAAGAGAGGAGATAAGAATGTGATTCAATGAGATCATATAAAAGATATGAAGAAGAGATTGCCCGTCATGGAATGGGGAAAGCAACCGTAGAGTGGTCAGAAGAAAGCAAGCTTGTAGCTTGAGGTAGAGTAAATAGATAGGATCGAAGAGAGTCGGGTGAGTAAGAGAGAATAGTCATACCAATGTTGGTCGAGGCCAAACAGAGACCAAAGAACCCGCGCAGAGAGTCCGAGTCTCAACCAGGTCAACAAGGACAGAGAGGGAGAAGAGCCAGGGTGAGAGCCGGAGAGTAGATATAGAAGCGACTCGGTTAGTCCACATAAATACCCTAATACTTTTAGCCGTCTAGCCCTCGTGAGTGCGAGAGATTTTTTTCGGAAAAAGCAGCACGAGGTTTAGTTGCGATGTTGGGGGAATGGAGAGAGCTATCGTGTGCAGTAACACTCGCAGGGATAAGGAAAAATCACTCACTGTAACGATGGCGAGCTAAATGCCACTTCCAGTCAAATTGAACAGAGCCTATGAACTTTTGGATAGGTGAAACCCTTCTAATAATAATAATAATAGAACTTGAAATAATAATAATAATAATAATAATAATAATAATAATAATAATAATAATAATAATAATAATAATAATAAATTAAAAAATAAATATAATACTACTATACATTTCCAGCGATAAGCACATTGAACCTAACTTTGTTTAACTAAAAAAAAACTAATTGATTAAAAAACAAATGAAATTAATATTTGGGACAAGTGAATTAAGGAAACTATTATTTGAAATACAATTTATTAATCTACTATGGAAATGAAACGACTTATTGAGATAAAATACAGTGGTACAAACTACAATGTTAATTGAGCATTAATCATCTTTGAAATGTACAAGGGATTTGACAAATATTATTTCACATATTGTTATGTTCATTACAAACAATTGTTAGAAATTTGCTTGAAATGAGGAAATATATTAAGAAATTATGCAAATTATATTCCAATTTATAATATGAAAAAATTTATATGAAAAAGAATAATATGATGCCTAATAGCTATATGTAAGTACACATTCACTTATATTCATAAGATTTTGTTTATAAAATGAAAATAGATGAAGTATAACCTCCACACAATTTTAAAGGATAGGAAATCTGTTCGAATTATCTGTAGTAATAGTGAAACAGTAATTACAAAACTAAAAGTAATTTAAACTCAACATCTCTAAAGAGAACATTTTAAATGAAGGGTAAAAAGATAAATAATATTTTTATAATTTTATATGACATGCGAGAAATATTCAAAATGTGCTTTATTTATAGAATACTCAAAGTACATTTTTTTATTTTTTCTTATAATTTCAATTATATTATAATATCAGTTTTACAAGTTACTTCTGAAAATGAATTTACTTTCATTATTGATATAATATTTTACAATGCCACGGGATAAAATTGCACTATTTTAATTTTAATTAAATTTAATTTAATTTTATTTCCAATATTTAATATTTGGGTAATAGTTCCGGCTTAGAGGGTAATAGTATTAAAATCATCGAACTTTTATGTAAAAGTAATAATACGATTTTATAAATATTGCCTTCTAGGATATTGGGCATTTATCGGTTGAAATTAATACTACAGTGTGTTTTGAAATGCATGCAATCGATATTAAAATAAAAAATAATAAACAAAAGTAATTTATGCACACATCTAAACCAATCATAGATCAGTCACTTGGTCACCATTTACATAATATATAAATATATAATATTACAATTTCATATATATATATATAATTAATAATATTAATAATTATAATTTATGATATGCTATTGTAAATCTGAATTATACAAATTGAACTTTTTTTAGGTTTCTCAATTAATTTTCTGCAGGTATAATAATTTCTATTATCCCTATTTATCTTCTTTTGCTATTATATTAATATTTGACAGTTTATTGACCTCATATATATATAAATATTTATTTATATTAGTAAGTATTTTATATAATAGTATTATATAGCATGAATTAATTAGGTTATTACAATACCGTCATATCTATTATAACTCACTTAGATTAATTTCAGATTTCAAGACCACGTAGTATCTCTTTAATGTTTTGTTTTAGGTTAGGAAAATTTAACAGAGTTTATGATATAAGTTCACTTAAAGGTATAAATCACAGGTAGTTGAAGCGTCTAAAGATATCTTACTTACCTATACAACACATTATACTTAACCTAACCAACAACAATATTAAATATAAAGAGAAAAGTTTAGATTAGACTAGCTTTGATATATAATTTTTTTAGGAAATTTATTACCTATACCTCACCTATTTTTACCCTTATTATATTTTTTATATTTTATTTATTATTTTTTATTTTTTTGGTTAAAATAATTACGAAATTACAAATATTGAATTGATATATATATATAGTATTCAGCAATGATCGCTAATCATATTAAGGATAATATTTATTATATAACATAATATATTACGTATATAAATATATATTATATAATAGTATGTATATATTAATATATATAATTATATATATATTTAATAATATATATATATTATATATTATATATATAAATATTATATAAATTAATATAATATATATATATATATATATATTCAAATGTTTTGAATTTTATTAATTTTATCACATAACAATTTTTTTTAAAATAACACATTTAAGATTAAATATACGTAACTATATAAACAAATATATTTCATTTTTGAAAAATTATATTTATGTAATAAATTTTAAAGGCTGAAGCCATAAAGTTCAAACTCTATTATTAACCGTGTTCGATTTATATAATCAAAACTTTCTTATAAAGATGGGTTATCAAACGATATCCGATTAAACTTTCGATTATTGGAAAAAACCACATATTCGTACATATCTTTGTAACATTTACCTAATTATCACACGGTACATTTACCAATATTTTGAAAAAAATGTCAAAATAATGTGTTGATTATATTACAATTTGGATATACCATTAAAATCAGGATCAGTAACATTTCTGGTCCACCCACATGACATAATATTTTATAGATTATTTTTATGTGGGTGCGAAAATTAGGAAAACTGACTTTGAGCCTATATAGACTCGTGTACATATATTATATATATCATATTTATAGTTTCAGTTAGGATGCGTGCGAATTAGCCCGGATGTTTGATTTTACTATTACTAGAGCTGAGGAGTGCGGAAATGCCCGGTTGCCTATGATATATATATATAATATATTAATATATATAATATTAATATATATAATTAATATATATATTATATTATATATATATATATATATATATATATTATAATAATTAATATATATAATATATATATATATATATATATATAATATATATAAAATATATACAGTATAATAAATAAATAAATTTTATTATTAATATATTAATATTTATATATATTAAATATATATATATATATATATATTAATATATATATATATTAGTATTATATTATAATATAAATAAATAAATTTAATATATAAATATTATATTAATATATATATATATATATATATAGTAACGGATATAATATATATTATAATAATATTAATATATTATATTATATTATAAGTATTAATATTATATATATATATAATATATATATTATACTAATATTTAGTATATATTTTATATATATATAATATATATATCATGTATAATATATATACAGTATATATATATATATATATATTATAATATATATATATATATATTAGATTAATATATATTTAATTATGATATATATATTATATATAATATAATTAAATATATTATATATATATAATATTATATAATATAATATATATTATATTAATATTTACAGGTTGTATAAACTCCACCGGCTTGAAAGCTCTAATCTATAGGAAAGGGGTATGTTGCACGGCCTCCCAGAAAAGTACATATCACCATATATATATCGCCCAATTACGCAAGATGAAGGACACAGACTGACAAGGCTTTGAAGTTGAAGGGAGAAATTATAAATTCAGAGAGGAATCACAGAAGATGAGTATAAAGAAGTAATTCCATACAGAACTAGAAAGTGGCTTAGATAAGAAGGATAAGATCAAAACCGACGAGAACTCTAAGCCCTGGAAGTTGCCAAATCATCCAACAAACTTATCATAATAAACATTATTACGCGCAAGTATACTCACGCAGCTAACTCCTTGGTGCTACGTGGTATAAAGGAAGACGCGTGAGATGAAGGATGAAGGATAAGCGCGCGAAGTGACAGAAGTATCCGAGCAGTCGAAGCACGGACATGGAGGCCACAGCGGAGAAGAGCACTATAAGAAGAGACAGAAGGAGATGAAGAGAAAGGAGAGACGACGAGAGTTGGAAAGACGAGGAGAGAGAGAGAGAGGAGCGAGAGAGAGGAGAGAGAGAGAGAAGAGGGAGAGTAAGAGGAGGAATGACAGAAGAGAGGTCAAGAGATGAGGAGAGAAGAGAGAGAGAAAGCGAGAGAGAGAGGTTTAGTAGAGAGAGAGAGAGACAGTACCTTGAGAGATGTATGGAGATAGAGGGCACCTTTGAGCTCCCCTATGTAGCGAGCACGAGCCAGGGGTGCCAGAAAGCAGCGGCGACCGAAGATATGAGAGCAGTCCTGCCATAAGACGAGAGGGAGCAGGGAGTGAGGGACCTTGTGAATTATAAGTAGAAGCTGGGAGAACATATAGAGCTGAGGAGAGGAGAGGTGCTTCGAGAAAAAAATATTGTGCTCACCATAGACCAGCGCACGTTCTATTTGAGGCCAGAGACCCCTAAGAGGCAAGAGCCGAGTAGTGTGAATGTGAAGGTTCAGAGGCATTATTTTTGTTTGGTTGAGGCAAGGAATGTTTAATATTTGTCAACCTAGGAGAGATAAGGGCTAACTTGTGAGAAGAGCGAGAGAGACGAGAGAGAGAGAAGGGGAATTTTATAATTGTCAACGAGGAGAAGACGAGAAACCGTCCGAAAGAGATATGAAAACGTTGGAAGGTGTATTTAAGAGAGGGATTTTGTAAAGAAGTTGAGTTTTTTAAAGAAATTAAATTTCACAAGGTTGAGACGCCCCACCCCGAAATCCATCCAGATCAAGCGAGAATAGATCGGAAACGATATAGCGAGAGGCATTCTAGAAGTCAAGAGGGAGCAGAATTGGAAATGAGTTGAGAATTGAAGGTTTCGAGTCATCGGCATACGAGTGGATAGAGTTTGATGTGTAGAGTGAGAAGATCATTAATGAAAGTAAGACTAAAGTAGGAGATAAGACAGAAGCCTGAGGAACACCAATTACAGAAAAAAGAAGAAGTCGCCCCGTCAACCACAGCCGACATTGAGCAACTTGACAGAAAACTAGACATAAGTAATCAAAATATGAAGAGGAAACCAAAGGAAGGGAGCTTTGGAGAGCAGTGCCGCGTGCCATAACCCGGGCAAATGCTTTGGATATGTCAAAGCGCCACCACGCAAGTTCCCCGTAGTTTCCTAAGGGCGGAAAACCATAATCAGTAAGATAGGGAAAGTATATCGCCCAGTAGACGCTCGAGGCGCCGAAAGCGTAAATCTGGCGATCGAAAGAAGTGAATGAGATTCAAATGATCTAAGACATGAGAGTTGAGAAGGGTTCAAAGATTTTCGATAGAATACAAGTGAGAGCTATAGGCGATAGTTAGAAGGATCAGAGCGCTACCTTTTTTTGGGATTCAGGTTGGACATGTGCGTGTTCCAACACAGGAAAGTGTTAGTATTGAGACATAGAGAATGTAGTTTGAACGAGGGGTGGGGTCAGCCCGAGCAAGCACATTCCCTCAAAATTCGGGGGAGGAACGCCATCCGGGCCAACTCCGCCTTCTAACGT
>JABUQX010011624.1:10000-20000 GCA_015478945.1 Trachelipus rathkii | reverse complement strand
ATATATATATATCATCGCCATTGCTTGAAGTTTATGAGGAGTAAAGCAAATGACGCATGACGCAAGCTTTGAAAGCCGAACTTAACAGAAGATTTAACAGACTTGAAAATGAGCACATTTATAAAGTAGCGACATATCTTAATCCAAGATATAAGGGTAAATTTTTCTCGTCTCCACAAATAATTATAATTGATCAAATAAAATATTCTTTAGCTCGACTTTGTGACGACATGAAATTTGAAAATAAACATTTAGAGGATGCTAAACCAGAGAGAAAACGAAATATAAAGATTCTTTACAAACCTGGTTCCAGTTCACGTACAGATGTCTAGATGAGACTCTGAGTATAATTCATGATTCCAATATGGACGATAAAGGGGAGAATATCGCAAACAGCACATCACTGGGCTTCATAGACAAAACAAGACAAGACAAGAGAAAAGACTGGGTTCACAGGAAGATGCTTTAAAATGGTGGAAGTATAAAAGCAAAGGGTCTCCAGATTTGACAAAAGTTGTTTGCACAATCCTATGCTGCCCTCCTAGCAGTGTTAACAGTAAACAACTTTTCACTGGAGCTAAGCATATGTATAAAGACAGATGTGCCCGACTAAAAGCCGAAAAGCTTTTATTTTTAAAACATAACCTACACGTAATAAAATTTGAGTATTAACAGGGAATAAAGAAAGTTGATAACATTAATATTAAGTTAATCACTTTTCAAAAGGGTGGAGGTTGGGAAAAGTGGTTGGTGGGATGCAGGAAGAGTTGGGTCCCGTACCTAGAAACAATCTACGTGTGGCAAAAACACTTCAATATTTTCAACAGACTCTTACAGAGGTAAGTGCGTAAATCAATATATATATATATATATATATATTATTATTATACTATTTATTATATTATTATATATATTATATAATATATATATATATATATATATAATATATATAAATATATATATAAATTATATATTATAAAAATATATATATATATATGAAATATATATATATATATATCATATAATATATATATATATATATATATATATATATATATATATATAATATTATACTATATAATATATATATATTATATAATTAATATAACTATAAACACATATATATATATATATATAAAATATAATATTATATATATATATATATATATATATATATATATATATATATATATAATATATATAATATATATATATTACAGTATATAATATATATTATATATATATAGTAATATACTATATATATATACTATATATATTATATATATATCTAATATATATATATATATATATATATATATATATATATAGACATACTTATATAGATAATATATATTAAAATATTACTATATATACTATATATATATATATTATATAATATATATATATATATATGATTTATATATATATATATATATAATATACTCATAATATTATATATATATATATATATATATATATATATTATATATATATTATATATACATATATATATATATATATAATATATTATATATATATATAATATAAAACTCATCAAAAATACAGCACCATTAGGGTAAATGTCACTCGCAAGAACGGGAAGGCCCTAACCCCATGAAACCCCACACAAACACAGACGACAGCATCAGTGAAACTATGTAACCATCCCGCAGAGAATTCGCTGCAGTGATAAATAGGAACATAAACCACGTAACTAGACTTGGGAGAGGTGGGGGTAGGTTATGTCGGGGGTATAATCGAGCGAGGATCATTCACGTACGAAGCCACTCGAAAAACATGGAGAGGATAGTGCGTCAACTGTCAAGAGATCAGTCGTGCAGATAACACACTCCACAGCGAAGGACACCGCGTACCGGGAACTTGATTGACGGTCGGTGTAGCGCACACACGATTGCACGGGTGCGGTCCAACGGTACAGAAACTCTGACACATGATCGCCGGAGAGGACAAGGTAGGCCCAGGGCCACGACACCCGTCGGAAGACCGATTTTATACGTCTGCGTGCATTATGAGAGCGCGCCACACAACGGCACGGCATCTGCAGATACAGCTGCTGAGGCTAAACGGCCACCAGGGTGAGTGACAATACAGTGCGTCGACGCCTTCCGGAACATAATTACCGGCCCGGAGCCTGCCATAGGTCCACCGCACACCACGGCACTTCGAAAGGGCACGACTGGCATTTGCCCGAGAACACATTCATTTGACAGTCGTCGACTGGGCACAGGTGCTCTTTACGGATGATCGGAGAGTGTCTCCTGTACGCCTTCGTGACAGGCGTGCTAAGGAGCATTACTGACGACGACGGAGAGGTTGTTGCAATGTGATGTGTTGCAAAGGCTGCGCCGCCGTTTGAAGGCTGGATCGGTTATTGAGGGGACCATCTCTTTATCGGGGCCTACGGAGTTTCACATCTTCGATGGAGGCACAGACATCCTCGAAACATATGTCGCGCCATATGCCCACTATATCAGTGACTCTTTCATCCAAATGCATCGACAAATGCAAGATTCACACAAGCCCAATGTTGAACGGACTACCTTAGGACTGCTCACCTTACGGCGATATATAGAGAGATGACAGCATTAGTCGGACCTCAACCCATCGAACATTTGGGAATACTGAAAACGTGGATCCGACAGTTGCAACCCCCTCCACTGACCCTCCATTATCTCTGCGACAGGCACTGCAAGACGAATGGGATCAAATCACTGTCCAGGACATTGGCCCACTCATCGAGAGCATGCCAGGATGGTGTAGCAGTCATTCGTGCCAGAGGGGGTTATACTCGGTATTGAGACAGAACCAAGATCCCCCGCGGCCGTCGCCGTACGTACCAAACATTGTGTGTTTGCAGCGCCGAACCTCAGAACCCTACTGCGAACCCTTTGGCGGCACCTTGGCCTCACACTCTATCAACCTACCGTTCTCTGCGGAGGAATCCACCATGTTATTGTCATTGTCTAATAAAGTGTCTTCGCGTTCTTCAACCATTTCTACTCTTCCTTCGCCCCGTACCTTTGGTGCCATATTTTGTGATGAGTAATCATTATATATATATATATATATATATATATATATATATATATAATATATATATATATATATATATATATATATATATATATATATTATATCTAGTGATGATATCAGATACTCAGATCGTCTATTTTGCGATGAATGACGTACATAGATATCAATAGGGATAATTTATGGATTTATTACCATAATCATATATACTATATATATATATATTATATATATATATATACCTATATATAAATATATATATATATATTATACTATTATAATATATAAATATATTATATATATATATATATATATATATTATATAATAATATATATATATATATATTAATATATAATTATATATATATATAAATATTATATATACTATACATATATGATATATATATACTATATATATATATATATATATAACTATATATATATACATATATATGTCACTGTATATTAATGATCATTCTTAACCTTTTATATACCAGTATATATATATATAATATATATATATATATAATATATATATTATATATTATTATATATCATCATATATATATATATATATATATATATATATAATTAAATTATATATATATAGAGAGAGAGCAGAGGAGAGAGAGAGAGAGAGAGAGAGAGAGAGCTATCGAAGCGATGAGATTACCTCCCATCGTGCAATTGGGGTGTATGGTACATCCCTTGATATTCCATTGTGTGTTCTGGAGTGAGAGGAATGAAAAGGGGAGAGAAGGGGTTGCGATTCTGACGTGTGACCTGTGGCACGCACGGAGCTTTGGTGGATTTTGTTTGTGTGATTACTAGAATTTTAATTGGTAAATTTAAGTTGAGAAGGATCAAGGTAATGTGGAAGACGTGTGGTTGTAACTGATGGTCCATATGAGAGGATGGAGGCAGTGTGCTAGACCTGAGATAAAAATCTAAATGGACGGTGTTTTTGAATGGAGTGAGTAAGGGCTTCCGATGGACTATGATGGGCGACTTAAATGATTAAATATCTGATCGAAAAAGGGATGACATAACTGGTGCCTTTGGGATTGTGAGAGACAATGAGAATGGTCCGATAGTGATTGATTTCTGTGAGGAGAGAAGTATGCGTGCAAGTAATGCATTCTTCGGGTTACATGAGTATTCATAAGTATACGAGAGTTGGGGTAGTTTAGAGATGGGTATCGAAGTTTAAAGTTATGACTTCATTGTGTTGGATGAATAGATGTTGAAGTATCTTAAATTAGTGGGGGTTGTTGATGGGAGTATCAGATCATTATGTTTTTTTATGCAAGATTGAGCTAGTAGGGGCATGGATGAAGAGGAGAGAGAGAGAGATAAGGAAGAAAGTGGGGAGAATTAAGAGTAGAAAGTTAAGTGAACAAGGTTATAAGTTTAAAACTATGGTTTGGAAATGGCAAAAACTTTTTGCCCAAAAAAAATAAAAAAATTTCCAGATTGAATAAAAAGATGAAACTGAACAAATCTGGATGCAAATGAAGAAAACCTTCGTCAGTAGTGCAGGAGAAGTATGTGATGTGCTAAAATAGAATGTAAGAATGTCAATAGTGAAGTGGCTTGAAAATGAAGACAGGTGGATAGCAAAGCGGTTAAAGTAAAAGAAAGTGGTGTGGTTGAATGTGCTAAAAGCCAATTATGAGGTTTCAAAAGGAAGATGTATAGAAATATATAATGAGGAAAAAAAGGAGGACTAACAGCTGCATACGTAGGAGGAAAAAAAAGAGGTAAATGAACATTTTTCAAAGGATGAATGGAAACTTTCAAGGGAATAGGAAGCTCTTCTGGAAAGAAGTACGAAAATTTATGAAAGAAAGTAAAGGGAAATCTTCATTGAATAATGAATAGGGATGGTGCTTTTGTCTCTGATGAAATGAATGTAAGGAGAGTATGGAGGGAACACTTCGAAAATCTGGATAGCATTGGCACTATTGAAGTGGTGATAGTGAATATGTGAGGGTTTGATAGTGTAAGAAGAAATAGGAATTTTGGGGATGAGTTAATTTGTAGGGAGTAGGTAATAGGTAGAGTGAGAATGGTAAATCCGCATGTAAAGATGGAATTACTGGTGAAATGATTAAGAATGGAGGCGAGATTGTAATTGACTGGATATGGAAGTTGTGCAACAAAGCGTTTATGGAGGGCATAGCTCCGAGGGATTGGAGGAGATCAGTATTAGTATAGTACCCTTATATAAGGGTAAGGGAAATAAGGAGAACTGTAGGAATTATAGTACGGGAATTACTTCTATTGAGTGTGTAGGCGAAGATATCTCTCGCGTATTTTAGTCGAAGCGGAGTGCGTCGGAGTGACTGAAGGACTGCATTGGTGAAGACAAGGTGCTTTTAGGAGTGGTAGAGGATGTGTGGATCAAATCTTTACATTGAAACAATGACTGAGAAAATGAGAGAAAAGACAGAATAAGAATAAATTGTATTTAGATTTATGGATTTGCAACAGGTGCGGTATGATAGGATTAATATGGAAGCTCTATGCAGATGTTAGTGATATATAGTGTTGGTGGTAGGCTTCTGAATGGAAATTTAAAAGTATGTATGACGATCAGTGAGGGCTGTGTTGTAAGAAAAATGGTGCTCAAAGTGATTGGTCGTGAGATTAAATAGCAGGAGTGATGGCAGGGTGTGGTTATGTCTCCTTGTTAATATCAATTTGTATTATGGCATGGGCTTATGAAAGAATTAGCAGGAGGGCAGGTTATGGCAGAAAATGGTGTCTGAGAATGACTGGAGAATGGAGCTGAGTGGAGGGTGCCCTACCTATATATGCGGATATTTGGTTTTGTGTGGTGAATCTGAAGAGGGTTTGAGAGGATTGGTAAAGAGATTTGGCAGGGTGTGTAAAAGGAGGGGTTTGAAAGTAAACGTAGATAAGAGTAAGGTTATGGTTGTGAGTTTTCCCATACTTAGTGAGCAAGCAATCATTGCTCGCATTAAAAAACTAATAGGAGAATATGAGAGAAATCAACGATATCCAAAACAAGAATTTCAGAAGAAATTAAATTCTGTATTTGACATTACAAAGCCAGAAGGACAATGGTTGTGTCAAGAAGACAAGAAACTTTATGAAAAGCAGATCGAATCTGAAGGCAAAATAGGCTACACAACTCATAAACCAGCTCCAATTTCCTCGATTCATCCATCAAAAAGGAAGAGATTAACTAAAAAAATTACTAAAATTGTGCCAAAAGATGACATAGAAGATGACATATCAAGTACCACCGATTCAGATACCAGTTCTAATGTAAGCGTCTATGAATGTCCCCCTAAGCCCTAAGGCAAAAAAGAAATATTGTACGCCTGTGGCAACCACATTAGTTACTGACCAATCACTTTCAACTAATAAAGCATCAAAAGTTTGTTTAGCTTTTGCACAAGAAGGAATAAATCTACCAACCCCTTCACAGTCTGGAATATTCAAACGCATGATTAAATGTGGAGAAGAGTAAACGTTGAAAGTAAAAAATCTTCTTACAAAAGAAAAATATTACTGTTTGCATTTTGATGGAAAAGGCTACCAACAGGAAAAGAAAAATAAAGCAAGAAGAAGAGTATCATTTTGTATTCCTTCAAAGTCCCACTAAAGAAATCAAATTAGGAGTAGTTAGATGTGAAAGTGGCTCCTCCGAAAATATATTTAAAGGAATTCGTAGTATTATTGATGACTATGATGCATGGTTTAGTATCAAAATGATCATTTGTGATACTAATGCTGTAAATACTGGCCATAAGAATGGGGTTGTAGTTAGAATACAGCAAAAAATGTTACAAATGGGTTTAAATATGTCTCAGTACATAGGCTGCCAACATCACGTTTTGGACAGAATACTAAGACATGTTCTTAACTTCTATTTTAATAAGAATACCACAGGTCCTAATTTAAATTATACATTTATAGATGAGATAACTGAAGGGTATGAGGTCTTGAAAGAATCATATACTCCAGAGGTAGAGATGATCGTAGTGGAAAATCCTGAATGGAGGCATGGTTTTAGGTTCCTTTATATTTATTCTTTGCCTTGCATTTCGGCAATATAAAGAAAATCGCAAATTACCCAAAATAATTTGGCAATCTCTACTAGCTATTCATAGTGCTCGATGGAATTCCAGAGCAATTTATTCCTTTATTGCTTATTTTCTGTTACCCAACTGGAGAGAAATACTGGAAACTTCAGTTACTTTCATTGCTTTTGGTTGGCAAGAAGTATGGTTTTCTAACCAAAGGTTTAATAATGAAATATAGGACAAGCTCCTGTCAAATATTAAAGAAACAAAGTGCCGAACTTCTGAAAAATGTTTCAAAACTCATTGGTCCCAAGGAAAAAATCGTTATTAGTAATATACCACCAGATAAAATATTATTGTGAAAGAGGATATTAAAGCTAATTGAAAAGAATTAAGCATAATTGCTAAAAAACCCGATAAGTATCTAAACATTCAAAATTTTGTGTCCAAAGACAACTTTTTAATTATAATCTAGCCTTTTAGGTAGTAATACAGAGCTATTTGTTATTTCTTAAAAAAGGACAGTAAAATTATTTTTTGCTGTTTCAAATCTTTAAAGTATAAAATCCATCTCTTGTTTCTTGCCAAAATTAAATCAAAGCACTATATATATTAAAAAATTTTAAATCTAACCCTGGGGGAACTTTTTTTCACAATAGTATTAAGAATAAATGACTCAACATATCCTTATTCAGTGTCAAAAAGTCATCGATTCACACCTGGCCAGAGGTAATGAAATTTTTTTGGGCTCATAACCCTGTAATATATATATATATACACTATATATATCATATATATACTATATATATATATATATATAATATATATATTATATATATATAATATATTATATATATATATATATATATATATATATATTGCAGTATGTCACTACCACTCACGGGCAGAGCCCTATTCCAGGCAAGGAGGGTGTTGCACGCCTCAGAAGTCAATAATTAAAGTAAATGTACGCAGAATGAGCAACAGGACGCAGGCCTTTTGAAGTGGGGGAGATTACAATTCAGCAGGAAACCAACAGAAGATGGAGAGAAATCCACAAGAACAGATGTTGGCAGGAAAGAAGGAAACACCGCTGCAAACTAGCCTAGAGTTACCTACATCAACACAAAAACTCATGTGCGGACACAGCACCCCTAGTCCTACGAGGGCGACGAAAAGGTGGAGGTACGCGAGTGATTAGCTCCCTCGAGCACCTGCCGCTGCGAACATCGCGGTAACCTATAGAAAAGAGAAAAAGCACAACATCGCGCCATCAAAATTAGGGGTCCAAGTGAATTGGTTAAAGTACAGAACAGTTTAGACAGCTTTGGCCTTTGACTCGACCCTATCCAAAAAAGCCTGAAACCAGAGCCCCCAAGATATGAGCAAGCAGACTCCAACAAGGCGATGCAGGCCCTGTATTAGCTGGCAGCAACTGCAGAAAGAGGCGAAAAAAGTCTCGCAGTCTAACCAGAACTCCCAGGTTCTTTTGACGGCGCCCTAGCAACTTTGCTGATGTGAGGGTTTCCAAGACATTTTTCTGTTTATGTTAAGGCCCAAGGATGTTTATATTTCAACAGGAGAGACGAGAGAACCCGTCGAAAGAGATAGGAAAAGTTACGAGGTGTCTGTAGAGACCAGAGTTTAAAAAATTAAATTTTAGTAAAAAATGAAATAATATTTAAGATAGGACGACCCCACCCGCGAAATTCTATCCAGATCAGCAAGAAGTAGAATAGAATAAGATTAAGACATAGAGTGCAATATCAAGAAGTAATAAGAAGGAGCAGTCAATTGAAATGAGTTGAAAGAAATGAAGGGCTCGAGTCCATCGGCATATGATCGTGAGATAGAGTAGATGTGGCAAGCGTGAGCGACAGATCATTAGACTGAACAAGTAGGCGCAGACATTAAGACAGAACCTTGAGGAACACACTATCTGATCAGAAAAGGAAAGAAGAAGTCGACCCCATGAGAACAACACGCACGATATTGACGCGAGTTTGAAAGAAAATTAGACATAAATTAAAGCAAAGAGAAGGAGACAACCCAAAGCGAGAGGACTTGCGAGAGCAAGTTGTACGCGTGCCATACCCGGCTCAAATGCTTATGTGATATGTCTACCGCAACCAAACAAGTCTTCCCCAGTAGTTCCTAACGGGCGGAAAGCCATAAATCGTAAGATAGAAAGTATATCGCCCAGGTAGACCTTCGAGCGCCGAAAGCGTAATCTTGGCCGAATGGGAAAGAAGAGAATGAGATTCCAGATGATCTAAGAATGAGAGTGAGAGAGGTTTCAAGATCTTGACTAGAAATACAAGTTAGAGGTATTAGGGTCGACGTAGTTGGAAAGCGGCATCAGAGCGGCTTCCTTTTTTCGAATAGGTTGGACATCATGTGCGTGCCTCCAACACTGAGGAAAGTCGTTAGTATGAACATAGAGAATATAGTTGAACGAGGGGCGGGAACAGCACGGAAGCACACTCCCTCCAAAAACTCGCGGTGGAATGCCTATCCGGGCCACCCGCCTTGTCTAACATTCGTAAATTTCAAGAGCCCATGCACCACCCGATCGAATATAATCACAGGGAGACAGGCATAGGAACTGCAGAGGCGGAGGATGGGAGGATGCAAGGAATGTCACTGAATCGTTCCAGGTTGAGTTAGAGGAAATAGGAGGGCCGAGAGAGATTGGCTATTCAGTCTTAGAATACAGTCATTTCTCAAAGTGGGCGATATAACGCCCCTTGTGGGCAGGGGGAGGGCTGGAGGGGGGGGGGAAAGGGGTTTGAAAAAAAAATGGCAGGGCGGTATTGATAAGTGGTTTAGGGGCGATGACTTGATTTTCTCAAATTTCAATCTAGTTAATATTTAAAAATTCACTGAATTAAAAC
>JABUQX010011624.1:0-5000 GCA_015478945.1 Trachelipus rathkii | reverse complement strand
CCTGCAAATTATAATTCACGTGACGTAACGAATCCAAAAAATCAAAAATATCAAAAAAATCAAAAAAATCACAATTTGATTTTTTTAAAAAAAATCAAAAAAATCACCAAAATTGCCATCCCTGCTTTTAATTATGTCTTGAATGAGATTTTTTTTTTCATTTTTAATTAAAATTATTTTATCTCTTAGCTAAATTATTTTTTCATTAGATATTTATTGAGTTAAATGAAAACTAACCAATACCATAGGGTAAATGAACATCAGGCTACCGTGCATGCATGGCAGACCGCTCACTGAATCGCTCTCTCCAAATGCGCGCTGCGCGCGAGCGGTCCCGTGTAATCTTTTTTAATGGGAATCTTAGGAAATTCGTAAAAAATCCCTCAAATCAAATAAGCTAAAAATCCCATTTTCTCATCATAATCACTTAGGAACATTGCCATATATATATATATATATATATATATATATATATATATATATATATATATATATATATATATATATATATACTATATATATATATTATATATATAGCTATATATATATATATATATATATATCAGGGATTGGGAGTCGGGGTGAGTTTTTTGATTTTTTTAAAAAAAATCAATTTGTGATTTTTTTGATTTTTCTTTATTTTTATGATTTTTTCAGATTCGTTACGTACACGCGATATATAATTTGTAACTTGGAAATTATATTTCACTTGACGTTACGAATCCAAAAAAATCAAAAATATCAAAAAAATCAAAAAAATCACAAATGATTTTTTTAAAAAAATTCAAAAAAATCACCAAAATTGCCATCCCTGATCTATATTAAATTATTATATATATTTATAGTATAGTAATCTATATATATATTACTATATATATATATATATACTAATATATTTATTATATATTATATATATATATATATATTTATATATATAATATTATATATAGCTCATGTCCATTATCCGCTTCCAGTGAATCTGAAGCTAATTTTTTTCATAACTTACGTTATCGAACAAAATTTACGAGCGCCCATGGTGCCAGAAGTATTTTTTTTAAACAATGCAAAGTAAAATAAGTATTATAAATATAAAAATAAAGGTTCAAGCTTAGAAAGTACTGTCGCACAACGAAAGTTCTTTAAAGTAATGACTACTAATTGTTTATTGAGAAATTTAAATTTTTAACATTTTTTTTTTTTTTTTTGGTCAAATTTTAAAAAACAAAAAAAAAAGAATTAATATTAAATTTAGGCACCGGTGTTGCCAAGAGCGCGCGGTCTGCCATTCATTCACGGCATCATGTATACTACACTATGGTATTTGCTAATTAAAAGAAAAAAGTGTACATGTCGTCTAAGTTCATAATTATGCTTTGCAAACTTTAGGTACATAAATCAAATTTAGGCTCTTAGGTATTTCGCGGCTACATTTCATTTCTTCTATTATATCAATACTTTCGAACGAGTTATGAATTCAATTTACAAAGTGTGAAGCTTTGAAAAGAGTTTTAAAGTGTTCTTTTTGTTAGTTTTAATAATTGTTTTTTCGTTGCAATTTTTTTGTAAGCTTTTACTTATTATTATTATTATTATTATTATTATTATTATTATTATTCATTATTATTTATTATTATTATTATTATTATATTATTATTATTATTATTATTATATTATTTTATTATTATTATATTATTATTTAATATGAATTTTAGTTTTTTAATTTCTTTTATTTTTATTCTTCGTTTATCTAATTATTATTATTATTAGTATAATTTTTGGGAGTATTTTCATTTAAAAAAAAAATCCGCCCCGAACCCTCGAGAAAGCGAGAGGGGCATTCCTGCGTTAGCCAGGAACGGGCGGGCGGATGATAAAGAGGGGGTCGAAGGCCCCACCCCGTATCAAAAAATAAATATATTATAAAAAATATCAAATATTCAATATTATATATATATATATATACTATATATACTATATTATATATATATATCTATATCATATATTAATATATATTATATATCATAATATATATATTATATGATATATATTATATATATATATATATTACTATAGTCATATATATATAATATATATTACTATATATATATATATACTGTATATATACTATATATATATATATATATATTAATACTATATATATATATATATATATATATATATTATATATATATTATAATATATTATTATATATAAAAAAATATCAAATATCAATTTATATATAGTATATATATATATATATTAAAGAACACGTTATAACATTTTTAAAGCTTCACAATTTTTACATTTAGCTTCTTAATAAAAAACCTCTCCGAATTTTTTAATTCGTAGATAAAGTGAAAAAGTAGCCGCGAAATACCTAAGAGCCTAAATTTGAAACTGAAATAAATTGCCATACCTTAGTAATTTTTGTTAGCATATCTATATACGGTAATATATATATATATATATACTCTCAATATATATATATAGTATCCAATATTTATATTATATATATAATATATATATATATAGTGTTATATATATTATATATGTATATACTATATATTATAATATATATATATATATGGTATAATATATATATATATATATATATATATATAATATATAATATAATATATATATATAATATACTATATATAATATAATATATATATATATATATTATATATTTATATATATGATTATACTATATATATATATATATAACTTATATATATTATGATATATGTATATATATATATAATATATATATATTATATATATATACTATATATAGAACTATAATATATATATATATACTACATTACTTAGTTACGTATAGTATATATATACTATATACTATATATATAATATGTATTATATATAATATACTAACATTAGCATACGGTAAAAGTTACTCTAAACGCACACACGAAAAAATACCTGATAAATAGTAAATTAGCTGAATATAAAACTAAAGTTTAATATAAAATTAAACATTTTCTAGGGCGAAAGAAAAACTATTTAAACCAAATAAAAAATTTTTTATTACTTGTTTTTGCAGTTTTGGGTTCTAGTTTACGCTGCGAAACTTGGTTAACTGAAATGATATCGGATTGGGAAGTTAATATGTGTCGTGCGGTCAAAAGAAAACGGAAAAGAAAGAAAATTGGAATTTGGAAGGGTAACTAAGCTTTTTTTTTTTTTATATATATATACGAAATGAATTTTTTTTTTTATTTGAGGTTTGTAAACCTAAACCTAAACCTAACCTAACCTCATCTTCACCCTAGAGCCGGAGCCCCCCCCCCCAAAAAAAAAAAAAAAAAAAAAAAAAAAATTCATTTCGCCCCTAGAACATCTATTTATGTATCATAGAGGCTACCTGCAAAATTTTTTTTTGATCCGACCTCCCGTTCCGTGTGGGCGCTAAGTACTTCGTCATATATATAATTATATATTGTGGGGGGTTTGACGGGTAGTATATATATATATATATATAATAAATATAAAAAATATTTATATATACTATAAATATTATTAAATTACTATTATATATATAACTATATATATATATATATATTATATATATATATATATACCTATATATACTAATATTTATTATATATATACTATATATATATATATATGATTTTTTTTAACTACATTCATTTCTTATAACTGTGAAGTTTTTTTTTTTTAAATAAAGCATTCTTTTGACTTTAATCCCTTATTTATTAGGGAAAATTGTTAATATTAGTTAAAACCAGTACCGATATATTAAGAAAATAGCACTATTACCAAATTCTTAACAAATAAAAATGTGTTCGAATCCATGTAATCGATATGGGTAAAATTCATTCGTAGTATTAAATTATATTTAATAAATTATAATAATAATAAATTTAATAAATTAAATTTATTTGACATTTTCGCAAAAATATTTCAGCCACAAAACAGACATATGAACTTCACAATATAAAGTGTCCAATTTTATTTTCAGCAATATAAATCAAGAACCCGTATATTTTACAAGGTCTGGTTGACATGATAACCATGTATTTATTTATTATTAGCTGATTCTCTCTACAAAATTTCATTTTAATGGTGGAACCCCAATTTTGGGGTTCGACCCTCCACCTCAAGTGGGACCTTGCCACTTTTGATTCCACTAGAAATCCTTCTTCTTCTTCCCCAATGCTGTTTCGCAGTTCAAAACCTCCGTGCTTTTCTCCGACTCAAACTCCTCCGATTCCGTCTCCCACTCCTACCCAGACTTCTGCTCCAAGTTCTTTTCCGACTCCTCATAATGTTTCTTTACATGGGCTACTACCTATTCTCATTTTTTTTTTTTTTGATTTTCACTGGTGGCGTATCTTGGAACCCTTTTTGGGAGTTTGCAACACCTCACAGGATGGAACTGAGGCCATCAATCTGGATTCATCGTCCCTTCATCACATATGCGATTGATATCAATTGAATTGTAATTCATAAAGCCAACTTTATTCGTCTCCATTAGCATACTTTAACTTTCTAACAGCCATACCAACCATTGTTCCAAAAAACTAAAGTACTTTGCAGTTCAAGACCTATTAATCTTATATCACTACTAAAGAAAAACATAAAATTATCTCGTATATAATGCGCTCGACTTACTTGCCAGAAACTTTTTCGCTCAAGACAGAGCACTAGGCGCGAGGGAGCCATCGAATAAAAATATACGAATAATACTTCACTATTAACGCTCCATTCTGTCGACTAACAAAAGCCACACAAAGATTGCAGTGCAGCTACAAAGCAGCTAACTTTACAGCTCATGCTCAGACATTAAAACCAAAAACTCTATTAAGTCTTTTGCCTGAAAAAAAAAATAATCACTATTATTATAATAAATATTAATAAATAATAAACTCAGCGATTTACTTTATGTAAAATCTAGCCCATTTTATAACATTCAAACTGGCTATACTATCACAGCTACCCGTTATATAACACTCTCT
>JABUQX010011623.1:15000-17500 GCA_015478945.1 Trachelipus rathkii | reverse complement strand
ATATATAATAATATTCTTAATATAATAACTAATATGTAATATAATAATAATAGCTTAATAATAAATATTAACAATAATAATAATAATATGTATATGTATATAATATGCTAACAATAATAATAATAATAGCATAATAATAATAATAGCAATAATAATAATATACATACATAATAATAATATATAATAAATAATAATATATATATAATAATATATATATAATAATAGCAATAATAATAACAACAATATATATAACTATATATATATATAATATATATATATAAAACTAGTTCCGTTAGTAACGGAGTAACGGATCGTGCCACCTCTGTACATACTAAATATATAATAATATATATATATATATATATATATATATATATATATATATATATATATATATATATATATATATATATATATACTGTTTCTTATATATACTTCTTTCTTTATACTATACCGCCACAGTGGTACACCATTTTAAAAGTTGCATACAAATGTATTATTTCAAATACATTTGAGTATTTACTATTTGAATATATTTGAAAAATATATTTCAAATACAATTTCATTATTTAGTATTTAAATTAATTTTACAAAAATATTTAATATTTAGTATTTAAAATATTCCTGCCAGAGTATTTAGAATTGTGTTTGAAATGGTGTAAAATGTTGAGGTGTAACCCATCCGCTGATGTATATATGTAATAAGTATAATAATATATAACAACATAACATATATTAATAACTATAATATATATAACATATATATATATATGTATATATATATAACTCAACAATAAATATATATTATTCATATATATAAATATATCAACAATAACCAACCATAATAATTTGTCTCCATATGCAGTATATAATGTATGTATAAAAATCTGTATATAATAAAAATATCATATATATATATTGATGTAATAATAACACGTAATAATAACCAATAAAAACTTGTAACAATAACCAACAGGATGTATGTAATCGGTATAGCTGTAACAACCAGCAGCAATAACCAGCAGCCTTTGTAATAACAACAATAATAACGCAACAATAGCAGCATGTATATATATGCTATATATATATATATATATATATATGCTCTATAGTATATATATAATATATATAATAACATATATACATATATATATATATATATATATATATATATATATATATATATATATATATATAACATATATATATATATATATATATATATATATATATATATATATATATATATACACATACATACATACATACATACATACATACATACATACATACATACATACATACATACATACATACATACATACATACATACATACATACACCAAAGAGAATTAAATTCAAAAGAATATTAGAGATTTGTGGATGTTTACGTAGAGTACAAAGATAATGAATTTGAGTTTTCGAAGATTGAAAACAACTGAGTTCACTTCTGCTTCAAATACAAGAAAGATGAGAGGAGAGGTCAGCTGATAATCTCTGCTTCAAATACGAGAAAGATGAGAGGAAAGGTCAGCTGATAATCTCTGCTTCAAATACGAGAAAGAAGAGAGGAGAGGTCAGCTGATAATCTCTGCTTCAAATACGAGAAAGATGAGAGGAGAGGTCAGCTGATAATCTCTGCTTCAAATAAGAGAAAGATGAGAGGTCAGCTAATAATTTTTGCCTCTGTTAATAAATACGAGAAAGATGAGAGACCATCAAAATCGAATTCGCTTTGCCTCTGTTATAAATACGAGAAAGATGAGAGACCATCAAATCGAATTCGCTTTGCCTCTGTTAATAAACACGTGAAAGATGAGAGACAATCAATATCGAATTCATTTTGCCTCTGTTAATAATATACGAGAAAGATGAGAGATCATCAAAATCTAATTCACTTTGCCCCTATTATAAATATTAGAAAGATGAGAGACCATCAAAATCGAATTTGCTTTGCCTCTGTTTAAAATACTAGAAAGATGAGAGGAGAGGTCAGCTGATAATCTCTGCTTCAAATACGAGAAAGATGAGAGGAGAGGTCAGCTGATAATCTCTGCTTCAAATACGAGAAAGATGAGAGGAGAGGTCAGCTGATAATCTCTGCTTCAAATAAGAGAAAGATGAGAGGTCAGCTAATAATTTCTGCCTCAAAAGTACGAGAAAGATGAGAGATCAAGATCGAATTTGCTTTGCCTCTGTTAATAAGTACGAGAAAGATGAGAGACCATCAAAATCAAATTCGCTTTGCTTTGGTTAATAAATAAGAGAAAGATGGGAGACCATCAAAATCGAATTCGCTCTGCCTCTGTTATAAATGCGAGAAAGATGAAAGACCATCAAAATCGAAATTCATCAAAATAACATCAGTTGTTATTTGTATCCGTATAGTATATTTTAGAAATGAAAAGAAGAACGAAATGTAAAGGTCATCGTTATAAGAGGGAGATGAAGTTGCAGATAGATTATTAATGAAAATAAAAATAGAAGTTGAGTAGGATTG
>JABUQX010011623.1:2500-5000 GCA_015478945.1 Trachelipus rathkii | reverse complement strand
ATCGGCGGTTGTTGATTGGGCGACTTCTTCTTCCTTTTCTGTCAATAGTGGTGTTCCTCAGGGTTCGTTCGGCTTTATCTCCTACTTTATTCCTACTTTTCATTAATGATCTTCTCACCTGCACATCTAACTCTATTCACTCATTTGCCGATGTCTCGACCCTTCATTCTTCAACGTCATTTCAATTCTGCTCCTTCTTTTCCTTCTAGAATTGCCTCTCTTCTTAATCTTTCCGATTCTATGCTCGCTGATCTGGATAGAATTTTCGCTGATGGATAGAAATAACTTTGTGAAATTCATTCTTTAAAAACTCAACTCCTACAAATCTCCCTCTCTAAGACACCTTTCTAACTTTCTATCTCTTTCGACGGTTCTCTCTCGTCTCTCCTTTTGACAATATAAACATCCTTGGGCTTAACAAAAACAAAAAATGTCTTGGAACCTCACATCACAATGGTTCTAGGGCGGCCCACTCAAAGAAACTGGGAGTTCGGTTTAGACTGCGAGGCTTTTTTTTCCTCTTCTCATTGCTCCAGCTATACAAGGGCCTCATCCGCCCTTGTATGGAGTTCATTGCTCTCATATCTGGGGGGGCTCTGGTTTCACCGGCTTTTGGATAGGGTTCGAGTCAAAGGCCAAAGGCTTATAAACTCTTCTGTACTTTCCAGTTCCCTTGACCCTCTATCTTTGCGGCGCGATTGTTGGTGCTTTATCTCTTTTTATAGGTACCCAGCGGCAGGTGCTCGAGAGCTATTCACTCGCGTACTCCACCTTTAGTCGCCTCGTAGAACTAGGGGTGCTGTATCTGGCACATGAGTTTTGTGTTGATGTAGGTAACTCCAGGGCTGTAGGTTCGCTGCGGTGGCTTCCTTCTTATTTCCTGCCCCAACATCTGTTCTGGTGGAATTCTCTTTCCATCTTCTGTGTTCCTGCTGAATTTAATCTCCCCACTTCAAAGCCTGCGTCTGTGCTCATCTGCGTAATTTACCTTAGTTGTTGACTCCTGAGGCGTGCAACACCCCCTCCTTGAATAGGGCTCTGCCCGTGAGTGGTGGTGAACAACTGTAAATATTATATTATATATATATATATATATATATATATATATATATAAATATATATATATATATGCAAGTATGTGTGAATATATAACTAAAATAAACGTTCTAAATATTTCTATATAAATCCATATACTTATTGAATATATTTAATATGTGCATTGGAAATTTTTAGGTAATCCTGCAGCTCTTATAAACTTACTAAAGAATTTCTCAAACCTTTTGTTATAACGTAACATCAGCTACTTTCATTGCTGGTACCGTGTTATAATTTGGTAAAAGTGACTCCCTCACGTGCTCGGTCCGCTGCTTCGAAGCCTTATAGAACTTGCTTAGAAAGTTCCTTTCTTCTAATAGGCGTGCTCTGAGGTTGTGAAACTGTATGAAAAATGGGAAAGCATCTGTTTTCTGTCCATGTGTGTCACACTCGCTTTTTAATTTTTTAAGCATTTCATAACCTCCCATTCGGTCCGCTTCAGTTTGAATTTTAGTTAGTATATGTTTTGGGTTAGGTTGGGTTTGGTTAAGCTAGGTTAGGTTAAGTTAGGCTTGGTTAGGTTATGTTAGGCTTGGTTAGGTTAGGTTAGGTGGTTAGGTTAGGTTAGGGTATGTTAGCTAAGGAATGGTTTAAATAGCATAGGTTAGGACAGGTTAGTTTAGTAGGTTAGGTCAAGTTTCATTTAGCTAGATTAGGATAATTTGGTGTTTCTTTCTTCTTTTCATCAAAATAGTTGAATAGAACTGAAAAGTTTTTCCACTCCAACGAAATCCTTAGATATTTTCCCCTTTGAACACTTGCTTGTATTTGTTCTTTCACCTTTTAATATTCCCTCTATTTTCATGATTTTCAGCATCAAAATGACAAAAGGAGAACTTCAGAATAATCTCTGAAAACACATCTCAATTATATGCAGAAAATTGAAAGAGTACAAAGGGTTTTTGTTCTTTATAGTTTCGAGAGACTAAACTTCTTTATCTAGCCAGTCCGAAACTTCCCCTGATGGGGTGCAGTTCTTTACAATAGTTCAAAAATATTTAAAGAAAATTTGAAGCTTTCACAACAGTTTGAAGATTCGATCCTTGTGACGCACCTTCACCTCTTCCATTCCCCCCCCCTCTCAATCCCGCGCCGCCCCCTCACCTCCTCCTTTCTTATATCAATGTTTATTTCACTGAAAAAAAAATTCCATCTTTCATTTCAGTTCTTTTTGGACCTTCTGCATACTTTTTTCAAATATGTTTTCACATTTCACCTTCATCGTTATAAATTTACAGATAATATCAGTCTTTCTATCAGCAGTACGTTCACAATTTATTACCTACAGTTTCCATGGCATCCTTATATTGATCCTGATCTCTTGTTATAGTTTTATATCAAACACACAAACACACACACACTACACACACACACACACACACACACACACACAAAAACACATATA
>JABUQX010011622.1:22500-24517 GCA_015478945.1 Trachelipus rathkii | reverse complement strand
GAGGTTGGGAGAGTTGAAATTATAATGACAAACAGAATGAACAAAAGGAATGAAAAATATAAGTTTTAACGAAGTGAACGGCGAGAATATAAACGAGATATATTTTGATAAAAAAATGATTCCAAAAAAATGGTGTGACTCAGATATGTTGAAACATTGAAAAAGAACACATTCCTAAAACACGGATCGGGTTCGAAGACAGGCAACAAAATTTACAGAGTAAACTCCTTGCTGAACAGAGAGAGAGAGAGAGAGAGAGAGAGAGAGAGAGAGAGAGGAGAGAGAGAGAGAGAGAGAGAGAAGAGAGAGAGAGGAGAGAGAGAGAGAGAGAGAGAGAGAGAGAGAGAGAGGAGAGAATGAGTTCTGAAAGTATCCTAAATTTTATAAACACCTTTTCCAGGGCTTACCGCCTTAGCAAAATTTCTATTCCTTACGTTTTATGGGTAATAAATTAACGTATCTTTTCTTTTTTTATTATTTACTCTGAACATGTGAGCAGAAGAACCATATTTCCCTTTTATGGCTAAGAAAATTTTCTGATTGAAATAAATTCATTTTTTCATTTTTAATATTACCGTTATTGTTGTCACGTGTTTGATTTAATGGTGCTTCAGCCTAGTTTTAAGCGGACGAGCAAGCTTAAAAAAAAATATAAATTTGGATAAATGGATAAAGATCAATAGATTGCTATGAAAATCATTAGATATCTGCGATGATCAATGAACGAAGGATAAATAAAAAAAGATTGGGAAAAATAATTCAATTGATTGAGAGAATATTATAGAATTATTCATTTATTTTTTTTACATAAAAAAAGAATTTTTTTTATTAATAACAGAATTTTAGACTAGGTGAATTTATTTTTACAGTATATTTAAATATAAATCATTAATTGAATATTAATTTAAAAATGTAATGTATGTGAATATATAACTAATTTAGATGAATATAAAACTATAGTTTGATGATCTTATAATTTAGGGGAATTAAAGCTAGAGTTTGTTAATATAAATGCATACATTTATAGATGAATATAGATGATCTTATAATTTAGGGGAATTAAAGCTAGAGTTTGTTAATATAAATGCATACATTTATAATATAAAACTATAGTATAATTAAGTGAATATAAATTAATAGCTTAGTTGAAAATATAAATCTATATATTTCTTAATGTAAAAGTTTGTATTTTGGCAAATATAAAGCTATTTTATGTTAATATAAAAAAAAATTGTTCTGTGAATATAAAAATTTAGCTTAGACCAATAAAAAAAATGTTACAAAATAGAAGACTCCTTTTATTCCCGACAACAGTATGAACGGATCGCTTACTCTCTTTAAATATTTACAATTTGACTCTATTATAAATTTGTATTATGAATTTTGCATGGAAATAATAAAAAGATTATATGTGATAGGTATACACACTGCTATTCTACCTTTGCCATTTTATTTATGGGGGTTGACCGAACTCATTCATTGGTTTAACGCATATGGAATTAAATATCACTTCTCAAGATGGTATGATTCAAAGCCATGAATATTTCAATTTTCCAATCAAAATCTACATTTAAAGATCAATGGTGAACCATTGTTTGTGAATCCTATCTCAAATTAAATAAAAAAACATTTTTCTAAATCCAATTGCAACAATCACCAGCTATTTATAAGCTTGCTTGCGAAACACAAACCGAAAACGCATTTAGATTAAAACGCTCACCGAATACTCATGATCAAGGCAAAACAAGGAAGGAGTGAACGGATCTAGTATTTTGATATTTACGTATGAGAAGCGATCTCTGATTCATTATACTGAATATATCACTTCAATATATCACACGCAGACAAACTTAAATGAAAGTAAACTCTGATGCTCTAATTAGCAATCTAAATATTGTCGTGAAAATATATACTTTTTTGGCTAGAAACACAAGAGCCATATTCAGAACGTAAGCATTCCACGACGTTCTGCTTACTTTTTCTCATATAAAACTTTGCGTAACAGTTTTACATTAAT
>JABUQX010011621.1:27500-35504 GCA_015478945.1 Trachelipus rathkii | reverse complement strand
TCATGAAGTTAATCATCGTGTTGATTTTGGATGGCTAAGTTGATCTTCTTGCTGATTTTGTTTCGTGAATTTGATCGTTTTGTTTAACTTGGGTCACGAATTTGATCTTCTTGTTGATTTTGTATTGCGAAGCTGATCGTCTTGTTGATCTTGGGTTGCTAAGTTAATCGTCTTGGTGATTTTGAATTGAGAAGTTGATCCTCTTGTTGATTTTGGTTCACGAAGATGGTCGTCTTGTTAATTTTGGGTCGTGTGATCGTCTTGTTGAATTTAGATTGCGAAGTTGATCGTCTTTTTAATTTTTGGGTCGTGAAGTTGATCGTCTTGCTGATTTTGGGTAGCAATGTTTTGGGTCGCGAAATTGACCTTATAGATTTTGGATGGCGAAGTTGAACGTCTTCTAGAAATTTTAAATTACTCACAATGCTATATCTTATGTTCTGTTTCTTTATGGCTTTTAATAATTTTAATTGAACGTCCCAGGGTTTATCATTTTCTCCTTTGTTAGCTGGTGTACAGATATGATGATGCTCATCAGCTTATTTGTGGGGAGGATGCTTGCTCTTCCACCTTCTCAGGGTTTATCGCGGACTAGTTCCAGACACAAATACTAGTGCCAACTTCTGACTTTTGACAGTTCTACTTGCAACTCTCATATTGTTTTGTCGGCTACTGTTTATCTGAAGCGATTTTATTCTTTTCTTTTCTCTCATAGTACTACTCACGTCGACAGCAGATATGCCTATCTGAAAGACGAACTTTATCACTTCGAATTTGCTACCACACTTTACGACGCTCCCTTCTGAGCATCATGGATTATGGTATGTGCTTCTGCGTTTAAAATTTTCTTTGTTTGTTAGATATTTGAATGTGCATAACACCTTTTCCTGTACGTATCGCTGACACGTGTATTTTTTCTCTAACACATACTGATTCACCTGTGGAGATTCACTCCTCATCTTCTATTGTTTCAACTAGATTTGATTTTCTCACTAATACTCTCCTTTCGACTTTAAACCTGTGCGCTCTGTGCATCAATCTCTGCTGTTAAATATAGTGTCATTGTTTTTTGGTGATCACTTCTGATTGTGCGCCGAACTGTCAACACACATATACCTTTGAAAATCTTAAACGTGGCTCGTTCCCCGATGTGAGAGACTCGAGGCTATATTTCAAAAGTAGAAATTAAAAAATAAAAAAAAAGTATAAGAGTATAATTACTCCACACAAATCATGGCATACTTAAAAGTGTAAGAGACTTAATAAACGCTCATCCTATCATGATGGGATACTACCATAAACGTAGAAGAAAGACATAGTCTCTCATTTAGTATATATATGGATTTAATAATTTATCAGTGACTATAACTACTGCTCAATAATAATCCTGGACTTGGGATAATATATCTTAGGTCATGTGATCCTTAATTATCGCTATGTGAGGAGCTCACTTAGCTATAATATTAATGTTGATTGTAGGACGTAAACTATACTGGACTCCAGCATCCGCATTATTGCCGCATGCGCCACGTGTAGGCAACATACATGCTACAATTAACTTCTAAGATTCCTAAGCACCCACACGTAATCCACTGAAGTGCACGTCATTTAAGCCTTGACGGATGATTGCTGAAGTATTATTGTCAGAATTATTGAATGAAATAAAAGATCATATCTATATCAATAATATATCTGCCGCTACTCGAATCAGACAACGCAACGTCTTCTCGAGAATGACATATAGAGTAGGTGCGACCCTTCTGACATCTCAGACCTGTGAATCAAGGATGAGTGCTGATCTCGACAACACTGCGCAACTGATCACATGTTAATAATTGATGAGTCATTAAACAGAATTATACTCGCCACTTAGAAAAGAGATTTATATTATATATATCCCTCTCCTACACTCACATTTTATGCTATACTCTTTTTTTGTAAACAATATCCATGCTACTCTCTAGCAAATTTTTACATACAGTTTAATCCGCTATAACACTTATTGTTGCATGTAAGTTGAAATTAACAATATTACTTACACATGTCCACTAGAAATAGAAAGTTTTATTAATAATATCTAACAGCCAACCGCACACATAGTTATCTAAAATATGATACATCAAAAAAATTAACTGTTGCGTTATACACTTCACAAATAGCTTACCACCCCACACTGTTAGTCTCCTTTAGTAGTAAGGGTTTAAACACAAAATTTTGAAAATTGAAAAGAAGTTCTGCAAATGGCATTTCTAGTGAGGAATTCTTACAGTTCTTACGTATAACAGATGCTAAAAAGAAATACGAAACATATTCATAACTGACATTTAACTACAGTATAAAAGTTTAGTAGGATCATAATATGTATTGGAATACTCTTAATATCAACCAAAGAAATAACAATTAAGAAACTAAAGTTAGAATGATCTTATTCGTTGTGTGAAAAGTTTATGCAAAATGTTTTGGGAAATTTTATATCATATTATAATGTGCTAGGCGTGAATAAATGTTAACTATGAATAAATACCAGAAACTTAGGCCTGTTTCTCCACATAGTTAGTCAATACAGTATATGTAGTAGACTGAGTATGTTGTGATATTATGCTGGTAGCTGATTATTTTAGTTAGGTTTATAATTAATATAAATTGAAGAAATGGATAATTTTATAAAGAATATTATACAACAATGCATGTAAATTGTATGAATATAACTCCAGGAGATAATATCTGCCAAAGCTAGAGGAAAAATATAGCATGAATCCAGATACTCATAGTTTCTATAATCATATGTCATTGATTAAAAATTATTTCTTCGTAATTCATATACATTTGTAAGAAAGACTATTATTATTCTAATATATAATATACGGTCTAGGACGGTTTGGGGAACAGTAGAGTGAATATTTTATTGAGTTATATAGTCCCCGTCCTATGTATTACCGCTGCTGATACAACCCCCACTCTAGTTATTATACATTTATCTAGTTATTATCGTGGTGGTATACTATAAAGCTTTCGCGGATGATGTTAAATTTTGCAGTAGTTAAACTAATAATAGCACTCACACCGAACATTCACGAGCCCGATTTGGAGCTATGTTACGGATTGATGGTTGTTTGATATAGGTATATAGAGTAAGTAGAAGTTAAAAATTATAAAAAATAAGTTATAATAAATAAATTATAAATATAAAATATAAGTATTAATATATTTAATAGATATATAATATTATTATTTTTAATATTTATTAAATAGATATATTTTCTTTTTTTTTTTCTTTCCTTAATATACTCTAAAATTAAATTAATTTATATAAAAACAAATAAAATTTGTTAATTAATAATATATATATATTATAATATATTATTAATTAATATTAATAGATATTATTTATATATTGTATATAGATAAATATATTATACCATAAAATGATATTTATATATTATAAATATAAATCATATTATATATTATATATTATGAGTAATATATTAATATTAATTAATATAATATATATTAGTTTATTATATTTATATTATATATAATTTATTTTTAATAATTATTTTATATATTGATATATTTTATTAATGTATTTCAATATATTAATTGATTAAATTTTTTAATTATATATATGTTATACCAAAGAAATACGCTATATTAATATTATTTCTACTAATAACAGTAAATATAATATATATTATTAAATTTAATTATTTAATTATATATATAAATATAATATATATATATGTATGATATAATATAATTATATATAGGTAGTATTATATGAGTTATATATTATATCGATATTAATATATATAGGTTAATATATATTATATATAAATAATGATATATATTAGATAACCAATTTAAATTCTAATAAATATTCAATTTCTTAACCACTCAATTTTGATATAATTAATATATTATTGATTAACTTATTTATTCCATGAAATTTTTATTCTTCTTATTTTTGCATTATTAAATAGTAATTATTATATAATGAAACACATGTACATAATTATCTTTTACTCATATAATAAAGTGAAAATCGTAAGAATCTTGATATGGAGTATAGGTTTTATAAAAATATTGATATCAAGTGTATTTGAGTGTGTGTTGTAAGTGAGGTGGTGAGATGATATAATAGGTGGGTAGTGGTGCAGTATATATATATAATTGAGTGTATTTGTCACTGATGTGAGTATATATGATAAATTTGTAACTAATTAGTATGAAATAAATAATAATCATGCCATATATATATCTTATATATTATAATGTATGCGTGTTCCACTTAAGATTTACAGTGGTAGTTATATATATTTACCATATATATAATATTTATTTACTTTATGTTTTTAATTAAATATGTGTATATAATAAGTATATACAAATAATCAGATTTATTCTTTAAAGACTTCTTCAATTTGATGTGATAAATTATGCTTTTAGTTTAACTTATTCATTATTTTAAAATTACAATATAAAAATTATATATTAATTATATAATATTAAATAGTTTATTATATATAATATAATCAGATAATAATTATAAATTATAAGATATAATAGTTTAATTAATATATATAAATATTATATAATAATAAAATATGATATTATATCAATTAACATATCCGCTTATCACGTCGATCAAATACTACATTCCGCAATCTGCAGTCCCTAACGGAGTGCAGAAATATAAATGTATTCTATATTACATAAGCATCATATAACTATATTATAATACTCTATATTGATATATTATAAATATAATATTATAGTAAATAATAGATGTAATATATATAATAATAATAAATAATGAGAATAGTGAAATTTAATAATGAGATAGTATATAAGAATTATAAATTATATATAGTAAAGAGGAAATATAATTAGATAGAAAAATATATATAATATATATATAATGTATATATTATTTAATATTATAATAAATAGATATTAAGTATAAATTAAAAACTAATTGCCAAAATAAATATAGAAATTTGAGAGATTTAAATAAATATTATATAGTATTGAATTCATAATAAGGAAACATTATATAATTGTATTAAGAAATAGATATAATATAGTAGTATATTATAATAATTATACAACAATTATAATATATAAAAACATATAAATAATAATATATAGTATGATATAAATTATATAATGATAATATAGAATATAAACATAAAAGATATATATAAATATATAAATAAAATAATATATAAGAAATATAATATTATATATTATCTATTGACAAATAGTAAAGGATAGAAATAAGAAGATGTAATAAAGTAAAAATAATAATTTAGTATAAAGCAATCTAGAAAATATCCTTTTAATTTTCCTTGTAAAATCCTTTAAAGACATATAATAACCTGAAATTAAAATAAATAAGAATTAAATGAATATTATTATATAATTTTAAATATTCAATTAATATGAATACCAAATTAATTAAAATAATATTTATATATTTTTTGATTAATTGTTTTATAAATTTACCTATTGAAAGTTCGTAATTATTTAGATATAGTCGATTGAACTCCCATGCTGACTGCAGAAATATCGAAGAAAGAATTATTGCATATACGATAAAACATAATGTATCTTGTGAAGGATCTTAGTTCACCTTAACTTATACTTAATTAAACTCTAAGGATTTAATCACGTACACATTTACATCTCCTAATTCTCATATTCTCCTATCATCTTTCACACCTTACTCCCTCAATCCTGATTCCCTCACTCATCTTTATCACTCCAAACTCTATAATCCTACTAATATTACTGGAATCATACACCATATGAATGTCCAATAATAAATATATATTAATATAATATAGATATTCATTTTATATTACCAAAGATATATATTAATAATATAATATCATGAATATGTTTGTGAGGAGTGTCTCAAGATATGTATATTTATTTATTAAATTTTATTATGATATATATTAATAAATGATATATATATATATATTAATATAATATAAATAATAATTTATAATATTTTTGTTTAATTAATTAGCATATTAATTATATTTAACTAAATAAAAATTTTAATGCATATATTATAAATTGAGTAAAACCATATATTAGTAATAGATTATAATAATCATTTCAAAAATGTCTATTAGATGTAAATATAATATTGTATATATAATATATAATATATATAATATATTATATCAATATATATTATTATATAATATAAAAATAATATAAATAATATATTAAAATGAGTAAAACATAATTATAATAGTTAATTAAAACGATTATCATAAAAGTGTATATTAATATATATGTATTAAAATATTATGGATTTGATTTTAATATATATTTTAGTAAATGTATGGTTACTTTATATATTAGTATATTATATTGTAGTATTAATATTATAATTAATATTAATATATAATAAATATATATCTATAATATATATATTATAATTAATATATATATACTATAGCATATTATATATATATTAATATCATAAATATGTATATATATAATATTTATAATAAATTATATTATATTATATATATAAATAATATAAATATATATTATAATATTATATTATATATTAAATATATATAATATATATTATTAATTATTATAATATTATTAATATATATATTATTAATATGTATATATATTATAATAATATATATATCATTATTTTATAATAATAAAACATTAATAATACTTAAATATATTATATATATCTAATATTAATAATTTAATGTAGATATAATATATATATATTACTAAGCTATAATATATAACTTATATATTAATATATTAATATATAAAATATATATATATAATTATAATATTTATTAATATTATATATTATATAATTATAATATATATATCATTATATTAATATTACATATATATATATATTAATATATATATATATATAATATATAAATAATATAATCAATATATATATATATTATATCATATATATATATTATCAATATAATATATTATAAATATATATATTATAATATATAATATTATATATATATATTATAATATAGAATTAATATTAATATATACTTATATATTATATCATATAATATTATTTAATAGTATAGTAATTAAATATAGAGTCCATATAAATTGTTTACTATTCATGACATATTATACGTAGTTACGAATAAAACGAATGTAATCTTCTAGCTGAAAAAGCGACTCTACTAAATGTACGTTATTCTGCTTAAATATTGCTGCATAATTTCCTTTTCCACATGGTACCGTATCACAAATTTTTAACATTGCTGAGTGAATACGCAATCTGAAAATTCGGAGGCCATCTGAAAGTAAAGGAGACTTCAAAAACATTTGCTTTTCCTTCAGATATAGTCTATAATAAGTGAGTGGCTCTGTTACATCACTTAATTATTTTTGTAGTGGAAACTGAATTACGAACAATAAATTGGCGCATGAAGAGAGGTGGATTTGCTTCTTAAAACGCACTGGGCAATTTTCTGACTACCTCAATTTACTCCATAACGGAGGACAGATCCATAAAATCGTCGTATTTTAATAAAATGTTAAAAATAATCATTTAGGTATTATTACTGAAATTCTCAAATAAAAAAAATTAATATTTAATTCAATTAATTTTTATAACAATATAAAATGTATATTTTGCCTTTTGTACTTTTCATTAATCCACGGGCATGAAAGCTTGCCATTCCTAAATGTAAATTTTAATTTCAGAATTTATATTTACAATTTTACTTTGACAATTAATATATTTACAATTTGTGTACTGCGTCTTAAAAATTTATATTGTTGGCAGCATAAAATCAACAACCAAAAGAGATTCCTCGTAAGCCAAGTTAAGTTATGCAATATTAATGTTTACTTAAAACCGTCTCTCTCATCTCTCTCTCTCTCTCTCTCTCTCCTCTCTCTCTCTCTCTCTCTCTCTCTCTCTCTCTTTCTCTTCTTTAAAATAGTTATGTATATGCATATAGATAGAAA
>JABUQX010011621.1:5000-12500 GCA_015478945.1 Trachelipus rathkii | reverse complement strand
TGAGATTAATGATGAAACAGAAGATGAAATTTTTGAAAGGAGGGCTGAAGTGGATAACGAAAGTGACGATATAAGAAGGAGGAAGAGGAAAAATAGAAGGAGGAAGCAACCAGCAAGGAAGTATACGTGTGATGAGAGCACGGTAACAGAAGTGGAGTCGGAGGTTGAAAGCGAAGTAGATAAAGGAGGACAGTTATGGTTGAAAAGGCTAGTGGAACTAGAGAAATCAGGAATGGAGTCAAACTTGGCTGTAAACAGGGTTCTCATTATTTTGGCAGGTGAACTGCTAGAAGTGATGAGGACTTACAGCAGGGCAAATATTAAGGCGGTGAAACCATTGAAATACGGTGAAGAAAAGGTCCAAACGTTCGATGCCTTCATTGAAGACTTCGAGCGCTATGCGAAGGAGCAGCTCGGAAGTGACAAAAACAGATGGGTGGTAGAGTTAAGGAACTTTTTGGAAGGTGGAGCATTAAGGATGTATTTCAGCATGTACAGGGCTAAGGTGAAATATGCCACGGTGGTTACAAGGTTGAGGAACTGGTGCAAGGAGCGGAAAGGATAGTGAGGTCATGGATCTCCAGAAGGAGTTCTGGAGAATGGAGATGAAGAGGAAGGAGAAAATCGCTGAATTTGCATTACGGATGCAGACAACCTATGAGGCTGCAACTAACGAAGAACAAAGAGATAAAGAGACACTGAAAAAGCAATTTATAAGATGCCTGCCCAAGAAAATAGCAAGACGATTTAAGTTACGGATGGGAGGCGAAAAAGAAAGTCTGAGGGTGAGATGGAAAGATATGGTGAACTGGGCTCGTGATGAGGACGAACTGGATGAAAACACGGAACCGGAGGCTGATACAATTCCGATATGGGCGGCCATCCCTCAAGGAGAAGAAAAAAGGACGTATGCAGACAGGGTGCGGTATGGACAACCGGCACCACAACGTAGTAGTGGACCAAGGGAATATGATAGAAGGTCTGGTGGACCGAATAGTGGACCAGGGTTAAGGTGCCATCATTGTGACAGGGTTGGGCACATGAAACGTGACTGCTGGCGGTTTAATGGGTGGTGCTTGGCTTGTGGGAGCGGTGAGCATAGACTGATGGATTGTCCAATAAGAAGAGGACAAGGATTCCAGCGTAGGAGTGAAAACAACGAACAGGGACAAGAGACTCAGAGAGTGGTGGAAAGAAAATGTTTCTTGTGTGAGGAGATCGGACACTGGCGTGATTCTTGTCCAATGAGGGAAGAAATAGAGGAGTTAAAAAAGAAAAGGAAAACAACGAGTTCGGGAAACGAACTTGCTCCGCCATCAGCCGGGACGTGTCGGAGCCAGCCACAACAGGGATAGATAAACAGGAGGCCCCGGTTATTCAGGACAGGTGGATAATGAATCCGGAGGCAGAGGAGTTTGTTACAGGTCAAGGTGGAAGGGTGATTGGGTCATTGCCCCAACGTATACAAAGGAGACAGAAAAAGGATGTTATGGAAATAATGTCCGGAGTTTACAATACAACGGGTGATACAGGAATGATGGGTGTTGACAGTGTGAAGATTGCATCTCTGATAAAGTTTAACGTAAAATTGGATGGTGTGGAAATGTTAGCAGCGGTAGATTCGGGATCCCAATACTGTTTGATAGGGAAAAAGGAGCTCGGGAAGATTCCGAATCCGACGGTAATAAGCAAGGAAATGAGATTGAGAGGTCTGGGTGATCCTCAAAAGAGTGTAGAGTCTCATCAAACAGTGATCTTGGAGGTCACTATTGATGGCATTAAGTACGGACAATTGGAATTTCTGGTTCTTGAGGACTTAAAGGAAGGAGTAATGTTAGGTATGCCTTTCCTGGTGGGAAATAGCATAAAGTTTGACATTAGGGATGGATCAATTAGACGTTATGGTGATAATGGTGTACGAGAACAAGTATACGTAATGGGTGGAACTGAAAACTGTATAAGAACGGTAACAAGGATTCCGGTACATACAACGGAGACAATAGTGATTGATAAGAATAACTGGGTACCAGTTAAGGTGAAATGGGAGTCAAAACAGGTCAAACCAAGGAGTAATGAAGGGCAGTACCGTGCAAAACCAGAGGAGCTATTGGTAGAAGGTAGAGAAGATTGCAAAAGGGGATATAACCACCGATTTAAGGTTTTACCCGGTTTGGTGAAATGGAATGAGGAGGAAGGTACGGTACTGTTAAAGAAATTAATACCGGGGTCCTTAAAGTTAAACACAGGTGAACAAATAGGAATAGCACATTTGCTAGTAGATGAGGATAAATTAAGGAAGTATGGGGTTACAACATGTACAGTAAATACAACGGTACGGGAAGTGATAGAACGAGGAGATGAACAAGAATGGACGAAGGAAAAGTTGAAAGACGAAATTAAATTCATGGAGGAGTTACATTCAGGACAGATCGAACAGGTTTTGGAGGTGTTGTGGAAAAACAAAATGGCTTTTAGCAGGAGTGATGCGGACGTTAGTCAAACTGCGATGACCCCATATAAGATTAGATTGCATGATTACACACCAATTTACCAGCGAGCTAGGAGATTTGATCAGAAAACCAACCAGGAGATTGAACAGCAGGTGGAGGAGTTATGTATGAAAGACATAGCTGAGCCTTGCGCAGCGGAATGGAGTTCACCGGTGGTGCCGATCCGTAAAAAGGATGGTACACTGAGGCTATGTGTGGACTATAGAAGGTTAAATCAGGTTACGGAGGCAGATAAATTTCCAATGGCGAATATTCAGGAAACTATTTACGCATGTCACGGGGTTAAGTACTTTACTAGCATGGATCTGGTTAAGGGCTACTATCAAATGAACCTGGCAGAGGATAGTAGAGACTTCACGGCTTTCTCCACGGTGAGCGGACAGTACCGGTTCAAAAGATTAAGCTTTGGCTTAAAGAACGGTCCAGCAGCGTTTCAGCGAGAAATGCAAAGGATAATGATGGGATTTAGTAAAGATAAGGTGGTGGTGTACTTGGATGATGTGTTATTAATGTCAAAAAGTTTCGAGGAGCACTTGCTGCTGATAGACAAAGTACTACAACGGTTTTGTGAGGCCAACGTAAAGATCAAAGTTGGGAAATGTAGTTGGGTGCAAAAAGAAGTAAAGTTTCTTGGACATATAATCAGTAGAACTGGGATCAGGAAGCTTCCGGAGTTCGTAGAACAGGTTGATAAACTGGAGAGGCCAAACACTGTTGGAGAGTTAAGAAGGTATCTGGGCATGATAAACTTTCAGAGGAAATTTATAAAGAACTGTTCGGAGGTGGCAGCACCCCTTAATGCACTAACGGGAGGCAGACGAAAAGATGTGATTGAGTGGACGGAGGAAAGAGTGAAGGCATTTACAGGATTAAAAGAGGGAATGAAGGAATCGGTAGAACTGGCGTTCCCTGACTTTTCGGAAGGAGCGAACAAGCTGGAATTGTTTGTGGATGCCAGTGGTTCTGGTATGGGAGCTGGTCTTTGCCAAAAACAAGGTGATGAAAGGAGGGTTATAGCCTTTAATTCGCACTCTTTCAATGCGTGTGAGAGGAATGCGTCAACCATTGAACGGGAGTCCCTGGCGATAAGGTGGGGTATTAAAAGTTTCAGGCCGTTTCTACTGGGCAAGGAGTTTATTTTATTTACGGACCATCGGCCATTGGTTTACCTGCACAAGATGAAGTTAGTTGACAGTAAGCTAGCACGAGTGTTGGACGACTTGAGTGAATACAGTTTTGAGATACAATACTACCCGGGGAAAGAGAACATCTTCGCAGATGCATGGTCCAGGTGTAACAGGAGGGATGATCAGGGTGAAGCACCGGTAGATCTGGATGTTTTGCCAAAAGGGTTAATCATAGTAAAGGAGGTCCCCGGTGGAGCAGACGCACTGTTTGTCAGCTTGCAAGTCGTTTTGTAGAACGCCCAGGTTAGGAACCTGGAAGAGGATCACAAGGCTTTGAGTGACAAATTAGCAGCCACGTTAAGGAATAACCAGAAATTGTATGGAATAGGAAAACAACAGAAGATGCTGAAGTATTTAAAGGCATTACGATTACCTGGTAGAGAACCAATACCGGAGGTATTGCTGGTGGCAAGTGACTTGTTTAGGGTAATAGTCTGGTTGCACCATGGTACGTGCTGTTCTGTAAAGTATATTGGACCCAGGGTGAGAGAGGAAAACGACTTGAAAAACGTTCACATACAGGTGAGGGGTGGAACGCACTTTAACCCTTTGAGGGATGATGGTACGTTCAACAGGTGTACGGAAAACGCTATGGTGGACGAGCGTCCAACCCAGGAGGAATCACAGCAGGAAGAAGAGGAGTCAGAGGAGTCAGAGATCGACCGTACAAATGAAGAACTAGGAATTAACTTAATGATGAAGGAAAGAAAGCATGAGTCCCGGTTAAGTTGCAATCATACATTGAGAGGAGTAACTTGGCAAGAAGTTTGTATTGGTGAAGTGCGCAAGTGCGCATTTTTGGACACGGGTGCTGTAATTAGCCTGATCCAGAAAAGTGTGGTTGACGATTTAAACAATTTTGGACATATCTTAAGGAGTTGGGAAGTAGATTTGGTACTAAACGGAGTGGCTCAGGACATTGTGAAATGTAATCAGGCTGTGGAAGTGGAAATTAGCACTCGCTACAGAAGGGTGTTGTTTCCATTGGTGGTGATACCGGACGGGTTTATTCCAGCATGTATGTTGTTAGGGATGAATTACCTGGTGGAGGTAGAAGCGGCATTGGACTTTGGTGAGGGAATAGTGTGTCATGGAGATGACGCAGATGATGTGAGCGATTCATTTCTTGCAACGGTGAACGCATATAATGTAACAATTCAAGGTGAAAAAGAGGGTAATGTACTGTCGGCACAGGACATTATTGATCTTCAGGAAAGGTCAGAGGTGGTAAGGAGGTTGAAGGAAAAGGTGCAGAAGAAACAGACACTAACAAAAAAAGATACCCTATTCAAGGAATTTTTTAGGTACCGGAATGACTTCTTGATAAACAGGTCAATCTTAGTAAAGAAGATGGGACCAGGACAGGCTAGTGCAGTTATTGGATTTAAACAGGTGGTGAGTGTATGTGTCATAACACACCGGAACATGGCACATATTGGAAGGGACAAATTGTTGGACCTGGTGTCCAGGCACGTATGGCATCCAAGGATTTCATCGGTGGTACAGGAGGTATGTCGGACGTGCCCAAAGTGTCAATTGTATAAGATTGACCACCAGGTGATATTTCCGCCAATCTGGAAAATAGAGGTCAAGAACCCCTTTGAGCTGGTGGCAGTAGATGTAATGGCGATGCCGAAAACAAGGAAAGGGAATGTGGCATGTCTGGTGGCAATAGATCATTGCAGTAAGTGGGCTATGGTGAAGCCCCTAAGGGATAAATCGGCAAAGAGTGTGGTTGACGCTTTCGAGTGCGAAATGTTACCGGCTTTTGTGAGGTTGCCTTACAAGGTACTGACGGATAACGGAGTAGAGTTTAGGAGTGGCAGGTTCGAGGAAATGTTGCGGAATTACGGTATTGGACACATCTACAGCAGTCCTTACAAGCCAGCAAGTAACGGGGCTGTGGAACGCGCTAATAGAACTTTTGCCGAGTTCTTAAGGAACATCATGGAAGAAGGTGCCGATTGGGATACTTCATTGACAAGGGCAGTGCTAGTTTACAATGGTACGAAGCATGCGGAGTTGGGAATGTCCCCAGAGGAAAAACTAATGGTGGAAAGGCATGAAAAAGGAAGGGTGATACCAATCCCAAGGAGTCAACAGGAGAAATGGCGGGAAGGACACCCTAACTGGTTACCGTATGCGGTGGGAGTAAGGGTTAAAAGGAAGGTTGTCACGGTTGATAGGAGTTTAGACAAAAAGTTAGGCAAGAAATACGAAGGTCCATTTGTAATCACCAAGGTCATATCCGGAGGAATGTCGTATGACATACAAGGAAAAACAAAGGTAGCTAGGGTACATTACTCGCATTTAAAGGTGTGGGCGGATCCCCCGGAATACCTTAGACAGTATTTCCAGTGTGAGGAGGTGGAACCGGAGGAAAAGGAGTACCAAGGAGAAATAGAAAGGATGGAACAGGTACGTGAAGAAAGTATAGTCCATGTACCATGGGTTGGACAAGTAACACAGGAGGCACAAACACCGAAGAAACAAGGAGCAAAAATCAAGGAAGCATGGAGATTGTTAAAACAGATGGCATTACAGGGGGTAACTGGTAAAAGAAGCGTGTCGGTGCAGACAGAGGACCAGGTTGGAGAAAATAAGGGCACCCAAACGGAGAGTGTCAGCATGATACTGTCACCGGTGGAGACAAGTGAACACCTTGATTGGTTCGACGAGGTAGGAGTAGATAATGACCAGGAGAGCGCATTTGACATTGAAGCATTTGAGAAATCAATAGGGTTCCCAAAAGACAGTTATACGTTCGGAGTAGGAGTCAGCGACGAGAGTAAGGAGGAAACGGATTCAGATTTAGACGAGATAGTAGGTTCAATTGAAAACCTGGAGATGGTACCTACTGAGAACCAAGATACAGATTTTGAGACACACGAGGAAGATCAGGTGGAGGAAGTAGAAGAAGTCAATATCAAGGTGACTAGCCCCGAGGGTTCAGAATATAGGCCAAGATCGATTTATGAAGAGCTTGTGGAAGTAGGTGAAGTCCCGGACGCTATGATGATTGGTATCAGTGCTAGACAACAGGAACGGAGGGCATCAGAACCAGAGGATCTGTACAGGGCACCGTTTACAAGGTCGAGAGGATCGGTACCGGAACAGCCAAACGTAATGAGGAGGGTTATAGAATATGAGAAAAGGACCGAAGCACGAAGGAGAGCATCAACCGGAAGGATGGAGTAAGGTAGAAGGTTGGCGCTGATTTTTTTTTCTTTTTAAGATTGTTGCACAATCTAGGAGGGGGAGTTATATGGCGGAGTGATATCGATATTGAATATACCAACTAAGTAAGGACGGCGTACGCAGACCTAGAAAATGCTCATTTTCTCGTTTATCAAGGATAGTGGAAAGTTATAGAAACTGGTGTGTGGAACCGGAATTATCTTAAGTGTCTTCAAAAAGAAAGTAAAAAGTCCAAGTGATTTTCGAGTAATTGGTTCGTGGAACTCACTGGATTTGAGTTTAGTGGAAGTAAAAGTTTAAGATCGTCAATTCCCCAAAGCTGGGTAAGTTATCTTTTATTTGGAAAGTTAAAACTAAAATTGGAAGATTTCGGCTATTTTGTTACTATATTTATGAAAACCGGTCAGAAAGTGGAATAATGTGAATTAAAAGCAGGAATTAACGTTAAAATCAGGATTGAGGAGTTGAGGAGGAAAATGTAAAAAGACAAGCCGTAGTATATTTTAAGGTAGATTTTTAGAGACGGTTACAGGGTTGAGTTTAGGAATTGTGTTATTGAAGTGTTACGTTACTATTTTGTGATTAAGTTACTATTGGTTTGTGTC
>JABUQX010011620.1:55000-60573 GCA_015478945.1 Trachelipus rathkii | reverse complement strand
TAATAACATAACAAAAAGCGTATAAATACAGCGCGCACCAGACTACACATCATAAAGTTGAAACACTTTTACTAGAAAAACAATACAAAACCAGTTGAAAAATATTATTAGTTTATTATTTATTTAGTTTATTTATTTATTATAATTCATGATTATTATTTATATATTATATTTATTATTATTATATTATTATTATTTTTATTATTTATCGATTATTATTATTATTATTGATTATATATTATTTATTATATTATATTATTATTATTATTCATTATTATTATTATTATTATTGATTATTATTATTATTATCATTAGCATTATTATTATTTTTATTATTTATAATTATTATTATTATTATTATATTTATTATTACTTATTATTATTATTATCACATTTTAAACAAGTGGAATAGATCAGCAATTATTCCATATTTTTAAACGATAAGGCAAAAGAAAACATGGTAAACCACCAAAATCCAATTTGTATAAGGAATTTTTGTCGGCTAACTTGCATAGTATGATTATTATTATTGATTATTATTATTATTATTATTATATTACAATTATAATTCATTTATCATTATTTATTATTAATTATATATTTTTATATTATCTTATATTATTATTATTTATTTTAATTATTATATATTTTATAATTATTATATTATTATTATTATATTATTATATTATTATTTTTTCTTATTATTATTTTATTAGTATAATTATTATTATCATTAGAAATAGTTTTCTTCCTAAACATTAAAATTATATATATTATTATATATCTATTAATTATTATTGATTGATTATTTATTATTATTGATATAAATTTCTTCTTCTTATAACATCTTTTCTTTTTATTTATTACTATAACTATATATATTATTAAAATAATTTATTATAACAATTATTATATTTATTATTATATTCATTAATATTATATTATAGGTATTATTCAGTGCTTATATTATTATTATTAATTATTTAATTATTATTATTATTTATTAATAATTATTATTTGTTAATTCAATCTGTATTATTACATCTCAAGTTTTATTAACCTTATATTTATATTATTATTATTCTATATTATTTATTATATATTATTAGTATTATTATTATTATTATTCATATATGTTTATATTCATTATATTAAATTATCTAAATTCATCATATATTAAATATTATTATATTATATATTATTTTTATATTTATTATTATATTATATCATATTATTATAAATTATTATTATTAATTATTATATTATTATTATTATTATTATTATTATTAAGTATTATATTATTATTATTTTATTATTACTATTATATTATATTATTCATTAATATTATTTATATTATTATTATTATTATTATTAAATAGTTATTATTATTATTATTATTTATTAAGTTTATTGTAAACATCTCTCTTTGAGTTATGAAAAAACTCATAGTTACTATCCAAATTGGGATAGTCACTAGGTAATAGATATCATACGCTTATTATTATTATATAATTATTTATTATTGATATTATTATTATTATTTAATTATTAATTAATTCATTATTTATTATTATTATTATTATTATTTTATTATTATATTATTATCTATTATTATTATATATATTATTATTATTATATTATTATTTATATCATAATTATATTTTTATCATTAGTATATTCATATGCTGAGAACGGCTCTTATATTAATATTATTAATCAATACTCTTGGTTATTATTATTATTATATTACTATTATATAGTATTATTATTATTATTAATTATTATTATTATTATGGGTATTATTGTCTGTTGCTTCCATAATGGTGATTATTATTTACTATTATTATTACTATTATTTATAATATTTGATTATTATTATTATTAATATTGAACCCAGCCTTAGTATTAATATTATTATGTATTTATTATTCATTATTATTATTATTATTATTATATATTTTATTATTATTATTATATTATTATTATTATTATTATTATTAATATTATTATTATTACTTATTATAATTATATTTACTATTATTGATTATTATTTTATATAATATTATATACTTATTATATTATATTATTATTAATTATATTATATTATTAATAATTTTGATAGTGATTACTTTAAAAAATTTTAAGTTAAATATTTTTTTTAGTATTATTCGTAAATTATACATTATTATTATTATTATTATTATAATTGAACTATTAACTGTTATTAAAAGATTAATTATTATCAGATTAGTTTTAGTCTTTGATACGAGACTAATTTTTTAATGAAAAAAACTCATAGCTACTACGACTTGATCTGGCATAGTCACTAGATTATACAAACCATATTATTATGAAATATTAAACAATTAAAAATTACCTATATTGGAAAGGAAGAGCATTAGCGTATGTTGATCGTCTCAAAATATATTTTGTAATTAACAATTATGAAATATAAGAAAAGAATGTATTTTATTCGGGGCTCAAAGGACACAAAACTGTGTTGCAATTAGTAGCCCCATTTCAGATAGGAGGGAAATTGCATCCTATTTATTAGGGATATTGAAAACTTGTAAAACTATAAAAATCTATCAGTTATCTTATTAAAGGAGGAAAAATTGTAATGTTAATCTTGAAATAAATATTTTTTTTTGATTTTTTTGAATTATAAAGTATTATTATCATGTTCTGAAACAACTTGAATTATATACTATCATTAATAAATATTATTATTTATTATTATTATTATTATTATTATTATTATTATTATTATTATTATTATTATTATTATTATTATTATTATTATTATTATTATTATTATTATTATTATTATTATTTTATTTATTATTATTTATATTATTATTATTAATTATTTTGTTATTTTTTATTATTGTATTACATATATTATATTCATTATTATTATTACGCTATTATTATTATTATAATTATATATTATTAATTATATTATTGATTATTATTATATTATTATTATTATTATTATTATTATTATTATATTATTATTATTATTTATTATTATTATTATTTTTTATTATATTATTTTAATATTATTATATATTATTTCATTATTATATATATATTTATTATTGATATTATTAATTATTATTATTATTATTATGTGAGTATTATTATATTATTATTTTAATTTATTATCTACTTTGACCTTCCGAACTTCTTGAAGGAAACGCGAGCTTAATCAGCCTGTGCCAAAAAATAGTGCCAAAAATAGTGCCAAAAATAGTGCCAAAAATAGTGGATCCTTCTCAACATTTCAACATCTTTTTTCACTTTCAATCTATTCTTAGAGGAACATTTGAGGAAACACTTCAATTCTTTCCAATTTTTATCTTTTTAAATTTGGATCGGGGCCCCAAAAGGGTTTTTATGATCGCCAGATCTTATCGAAAGAAGCGCTCTACTCTTAATCTTCTTTCTTTTTCTTTTTGATTTTTTTGTAATATTCCATTCTGCATTTCGGTGAATCTATCGCTGATGCGCTGGAAATATCGAAAACATTCGATAAAGTCTGGCACAAAACATTCTCTCTCTCTCTCTCTCTCCTCTCTCTCTCTCCTCTCTCTCTCTCTTCTCACACTTCTCTCTCTTCTCTCTCTCTCTCTCTCTCTCTCTTTCTCTTCTCTTATCTCTTTCCTCTCTCTCTCTCCTCTCTCTCTCTCTCTCTCTCTCCTCTCTCTCTCTCTCTCTCTTCTCTCTCTCTCTCTCTCTCCTCTCTCTCTCTCTCCTCTCTCTCTGCGATCTTCTCATTGATTTACTTTCTGGTCGTTCTACAGCAACTGTTGTAAACGTCCACCAGTCATCCTATCAATAAAGTCTATAAATAGTGGTGTTCCTCAAGGTTTTGATTTATCCCCAACTCTCTTTACTATCATTAATGGACCTTTTGCATCTATATTTCTTCCCATATCCACTATACACAACACATACTCCCTTGATTTAATAGACGTGCCTCCCAAAACAATTTAGCTCAAGCATAGGAGGGCCTCCTTGGAGCAACTAACTTCTGATCTTTCTCGAGATTCTAATCGTGGCATTGAAGACAGGGTTGTTTTCAATGCCTTAAAAGCTCAATTCCTCAAATTTTCTACTCGACATAATCTTCACAAAGTAGTTGGCTATAATATATTTCAAGACACACAACTCAAACCTTTCGTCTGCCTATTAATTTAATGGTGTTTATTTTTCCCGTGATCTTAATAAAGGATTCTCTCTCTCTCTCCTCTCTCTCTCTCTCTACTCTCCTCTCTCTTCTTCTCTCTCTCCTCTCTCTTCTCTCTTCTTCTCTCTCCTTCCTCTCTCTCTCCCAATCGAATTGTTGCATCACTCTCTTATTCCATGGCTAATTTACAACATACATGCTCTTCCCGACTCTACAATCGGCATCTCCTCCTCCATGAGAAGGTTCGTGTCTGGCAAGACCCTTCTACATAGTCTCATTCTTTCCCTTAACAAACTCTTTGACCCCAAACCTAACCGCTATGCTCAATCTTACATGTACTATACTGGTAAAGTGTGATATACACTCTCTTTATCTATTTTCCCAAAGATCTTCGCTGTATCAGAGGCATTCGGCCTTACATTGAACTGATCAGGATTTCCAAGACGCTGGTGAGTTTGGTAGAATTTGTTATATAGAAAAGAGGAGAATAAAAAAAAAAAGATTTGGCCTAGCTAGCCGATCCTTTGTTCACGTTTGTAATACAAAAAAAATGGGATTCCTAGCGCGCTTTGTTAATAATCTTTTAAGCTTAAACAATGACTTCAGCTATAAAATTATGAAAAATATTATATCCCACAATAATTTCAATAATGTGTGTAGAAAGGATCAATAATATTCCAAAATTAATTAATATTTTCCAATTTTAAGCTAAATCTATTTTCTATTCTTGAATTTTTTCTCTTTTTTCCATTTTCATCTATATAAAAAATTGGGCTCTCCAAAGAGCCACATTTCTGTTAAAATAATAAACTTCAAGCACGCTGCCTAAAAGCTCTTAGAAAGTCTTCATAAATATTTCTGTAACCTCCCCTTTGTCTTATTGTATTACTAACGTTATCAAACGAATGGTCTGCACTTTCTCTACATCATGGCGCAATACTATAATATATACTTAATAATATATATATATACTAATTATATATATATAAATATATATTATATACTATATAATATAATATAATATTATGTATATATATATAATACTTATATATATATATGTGTGTATATATAATAAGTAATATAATATATATTATATATATATAATATATATATAATTAATATATTATAAATATATATATATATAATTATAATATATAACATATATTTATGTATTATATAATATTATATATAAATTATATATAGTATATATATAATATTATATATATATATATTATATATATAATATATAATATATATATATATATATGACTATATAATATTATAATATAAATATTATTATATAAAGTATATTAAAAATAAGTATATAAATAATAAATATATTATAATTATAATATATATATATAAATAAATAATATTAATA
>JABUQX010011620.1:47500-50000 GCA_015478945.1 Trachelipus rathkii | reverse complement strand
AAATCTTTGATTTGTGCTTTCTTTTTGTCGAAAAAAGTTCTTTTGGACATCTGGTTATTTGCTTCTTGGTGCCAAAAAAAATATTTATTAGCCAAAGATAATAAAATAGGTTCACATTTTTTGTTCAAATAAATATATATTCATAAATAATATATATATTATATAGCATATAGTAAAGATTATTATTATTATATAGCTATATATTATTATTAGAAATATATATTATTTATATAAAATATTAGTATATATATTATATTATATATATATATAATATATAATATATAATATTAATATATATATATAATATATATATATAATATATATATATACCTACTTAACTATATATACTATATATATTATATATATATATAAATATTATATAAATATATATATATAATATGAATAATATAATTATAATATTATATTTATAATATGTATATATAAGAATATATAATTATATATATATATTATTAATATACTATATCATATATATATATATAAATATATTATATATATCTATTATATATATATATATATAATTAAATATAATATATATAATATATATATGTATATACAAATACTTATATATATAATTATATATATATATATATATATATATAATATATATATAATACATATAATATCTATATATTATATATATATAGTTATATACATATATTATATATAATATATGGCGTGTGCGCGGCCGCATGTTTGTTTAGGTGTCTTTGTGAGTGTGTGTGCTTGTGTGAAGCTATCCATATCAAAGGTTTCATGTATTATAACGTACGCATCGTTTGCAGTGATATGCCAACAATTACTGGATTTGTTAATTATTGCTTTGGAAATTGTTTTTCATATTTCTAATAATGAAAATATTTTCTTTATCCAAAATGCTTTTTGATTAACTTTTTCAATAGATATTCAATATATCTGTCTTTAGGGTTCTCTGAAACATAATGAAATCAGGAAAGACGGTTGATAAAATTAAAATTAAAGTTATTTTTATTTCTTAAACAATTGTTTTAATAATAAAAATTTGTTTTCATCAAAATATTATATGAAATCAAAATTCGTTTTCGAAAATTCAATAAATTTTTCAAAAATATTTCTTTGAAAACAACAACAACAACAACAACAACAACAACAACAACAACAACAACAACAACAACAACAACAACAACATAACACCAAAACAACAACATACGCGGTCCTATAGTAACACACAGAGCAAAGAGACTGTGTACCCTTGTCGAAAGGTGCGGTGGCTTAACGCCCTACCATTAGTTTAAGTCGAGAAGAAAGCCAACCTCCTGTAGCCTTGGGGACTGAACGCTGGATGGTGCTAATTAACCGTCTCGATTGGGGGGTTGAGATAGGCCTAACAAGCCACCAACCGTCACCAATTGCTCAAAAAACTCATGTCTTTCCTCGGAACTCTCTCTATCTCTCTCTCTCTCTCTCTCTCTCTCTCTCTCTCTCTCTCTCTCTCTCTTCTGTTTGAGCCACAGTAGCCGTTAGGTAAATATTTATTAACAATAGGTAAGGTTATTTAAAAGGAAGAAAACCAAAGGTGAGAAATTGGAGATTAGAAATAAGTCATTGAAGAAAAATAAACTGATATAAAGTATTCGCTAGAATGACAGAATCACAAGGCAACGAATTAGGTTGAGCAACCGTCCGGATTCTAGGTAGATATTACCTTATTACTTTTAATAAATAAATTTATTTTGCAATAATTGAAAATCAAAATAAAATTAAAAAAGTACATTTGATTTAGAATTTAACAATTAGTTTAACATATATACAACTTTTAACTTGAGTTTCAATTTGATGGTTAAAATTAATAATCGGATGATAACTTTTTGAAGATATTTGTAAATACAGATTCGAATGCGGATAAATATGAAAATGAGGATGTGGAAGTGAGAGGCAATTGGATTCTGATATGGATGCTGGAAAGGATGCGGTTTCGGATTCGGATGTAGATGCAGATGTGGACTTACTCATAAATTTTTCTACTCTATATTAGTAATGATGTTTGGCACCTGCATCCTCAATGCGGAACATCATCAAAATCAATGTGGAATAGTTAATCGTGGAAATGAAACAACTCGTATTAAATATGAATAAGAGTGTGATCTTGTTTAAAAATTCAGTCTTGAATATAAATAAAAATTTTCAACAAGAAATTTTTGAATCTTCATTGCAATCGCAATGGATGCTCGAATACCATATAAGGAAAGGAAGAAGAAAACCAACCTACTTTACCGCAACTGTTGATATCAAAGAGTGACGATAAATATTAGGCTGAAAACAAAATTAAAATATGATCAATGATTGGATTTGTTATATTGTACAAAAGATCACCAAGTGAGCTAATTTCTTCGAATGGTGTAAAATAAGTGAGAAAAAAGGTATCCTAGATTGAGTCAACTTCCTCAATATTATTTAAATCGCTCTCTCAGCTGTGTTCCGAGTGAAAGTTTGTTTACATGTG